>VZRW01007019.1:0-30028 GCA_013398125.1 Aegotheles bennettii | reverse complement strand
GTGAGTGTCAGGATGATGGAGCCAAGCTTTTTTCAGTAATGACCAATGATAGGACAAGGGGCAAGGGTTGCAAACTGAAGCATAGGAGGTTCCATGTGAATATCAGGAAAAACTTCTTTACTGTGAGAGTGACAGAGCACTGGAACAGGCTGCCCAGAGAGGTTGTGGAGTCTCCTTCACTGGAGACATTCAAAACCCACCTGGATGCGTTCCTGTGTGATGTACTGTAGGTGACCCTGCTCTGGCAGAGGGGTTGGACTAGATGATCTTTCGAGGTCCCTTCCAACCCTAGAATTCTGTGATTCTGTGATTACACTAGACTAGTAGATGTGAATTAGTATTTTGGCAAGACAATAGCAAATCAGTGGCCTTAGTATTGGGATTTGCTGGAAAACTTTTCATAAGGGGAAAGCAACAGATTTCCTGAGTCTAATTAAACAATCAATGTGAATGGACTAGAATTCTTTCACTCACTTTGACAAAAAAGTAATGATTTTCCTTTTGTGTTACTAAGGGCAGTTCACCAGGTTCATGGAGGATTCCTGAGGTGGTTTTTAGTTATGTGAAAAAGGTTGAATTACATATATATGCTTATATATAGCATCTGCCCTTACTGTTCCCCTTTTAGAATAGATATGTACCTTTAGCCTTGAGGTCTTTACAGAGCTGAAAATTTTTTATTGACTTCACAGAGGAAAATCACTGTGATTTGATTTCATGACCATAGGCTAGGCTGGCAAGCTGCACAGGGTAGGCACAAAGCCCTTTCGAATATACGTGTAAGAACAAGCCCTGTAAAACCAAGACCTATTAGAGGTCCTATTGCTGCTTCTGAAACTCAGATAAACAATGATCAGATATCTTTGTATATACAAGGAGTATTTTTCCTAAGACATTTACAGACCTACTCAATCACACTTTAGAATAGAATGTTGCTTTGGTGACATTTCTCATTCACCTTCAACAAGAAGAATGAATGTCTGACCTGCCTAAAAGCTAAAAACCAAAAACTTTTCCTCTCCTGCTCTGTTCCTGGTATTAAAGTATTCCATTCTATACAAGTTTAATACCCAGAAATCTCATTTCTTTCTTTCTTGCACATTTTTTTCCTGCCCTGGGATATGTCAAATGACTAGTTTTTTTAGAAGTAGAGAAGCTGAAAAGCGGTTATTTTATTTCTCTCTTCTGGCACCAAGAATGTCCCCCTAAAATTCTAACCTCATCATTACTGTCACATTCATCTGTCTTAGGCTTTAAAGTGGTGTAAGACAAAGTCCATCAGAGCAGTACTCCAAATCTTACTCTGATCCTCAGCATCACACAGTTTCTCAGCAACGAGGGCTGTACTTTGAGAAATCATAGGCAAACAGTCATGGTGGTGGTCCTTGCATGTAAGGAGAAAGAGAAGCCAAAAGGCAGCAATGACAACTCAGCTTGCAGAAAACGCTAATAGGAAGGTGCAGCCAGCATCAGGGAGTGACAGCCAGGAAGGTTGTTCCAACATCCAAGCACTGTAAGAGGGTTTTAGTTATAGTAGAGTTATAGTATAGAACTATTTATATAGTCTCAACTATAACTTGCATGCATGTCATGTTTGTCTTTTCCCACTTCCCCACACATGGAAGGTTCTCAGAGTCATTCTGCATTGCAAGATTTGTGGCAGCAGTAGCTTCTCAAAAACAAACCCCAAACCAAAAAACAACAACAAAAAAAAAAAATAGAGAAGGGCAGAGGGCAAGAAGAGGAATATGTGGTGCATAATCATCACAGTAAAAAATATCTAAATGAAAACAACAGCAAAAATTGCTTTAAAAAAATAAAGGTTCTTATGATCTGGTCTGTTTTAAAAATATTGAGATCCCGGTCTTATTTCTGCCCCACTCTAATCCCTCAAAGCATTTCAGAATACTCCATAGGGTGCGTGCCAATGTCCCACACACATGTTTCCAGAGTAAGGCAGGACAAAGCAAAGTAATGCCATGGTTCTGCTTTGGAATCTTCCTGCACTCTCAATTTATGTCAGATCATCAAATTGATTTCATTTAATGTGGACTTTTCTATTTAATTAGTGTAGACAAAGCTATACTGACTTCAGTCTATTCAGCATGACAATATAAGCCAATCTAGTTGTCATGAGACAGATTGATTAAAGAAGTACTCATAATTGTTTTTAGTAAGGTTAGACCCGCTGCTGCATTAGACAATCCTTCACCCGAATTAAGTTTCTGTAGAAGAGAAACCCATTCTCCCTATTTCACAGCTGGGCACAATCTGCCACAATTCCAGGAGTTTAGAGAAGTCTGGCAGCCACCCTAAATGACTTCATTGTATGGGAAGGCTTGGAATGAAAAAGAAATACTTCAGTCATCATTTTCCACTGCTCTTTTTATTGATCTGAGAAGATTAATTAAAATATCAAACTTGTTTTAAATTTGTGATTATGTTAAAAATCTTGCCAGCCTTTAACAACAAGGAGTTTGTGGTTTTTGGTATTGTTTTAAGAAAGAACACAGTAAGACACAGAGAGAAAATTTGCCTTCCACTTCACTCCGTACAAAACTTGTGACTTTCAATCAGGAGCATTTTAGAGTAGAGTCATTTGTTCTTAGGCATGCTGATAAGACAAGGTTGACAGAGTTGATCTTTTTACTGAATGAAGTAGCTTAGCTGGAAAAAAAATGAGGTTTTGGATGCATAAACCCTCTTCCCAGTTTCTGAAGAATCTGGAGATTTGAGGATTGTTTAATGCATTGGTATCTATTATTTTAAGAAACTTTTGTCAGAAAAGCCACCAGACTGCCTCCTGTCCTTAAGATGCCTCAGCTTGAACATTCGGAAACTCATTTGAAAAACTGGGTTGTGGAAGATACAAAATAGGCACAGAAAAAGGGATTAGCCATCTAAATAGCATAGTTAGAAAGACACAGTTAAGCTAAATTGTATCTTCTTTAATTTCACGGTTCTTATTAACTTCTGAACGAGCTTGGCAAATATATCCAAGGGCACGGTTCTGTTTTTGAAGTGTAAATTGAGCCCTCCTCATCCCACTTGAAAGCTCTAGTGTATCAATTTGCAAAACCTAAGAGTATTCTTTTCACACTACTTTGGTAATATATTCCACAAATTGCAGCCGTAGTGTGATTACCACTGATGAGGCAGTTAACCCGCAGCCTCTCAGACACCTGTGTGCAGAACTCATCCCAACCATCTCCCCAGTGGAGGTAACACAGAATCCCTTGAAGTCAGTGGAAAAACTTCAGGAATTCACCTTGAATTTCAGTGGAATATGTGAAAGGTGGTGTGCTGGTTTAGCAAACGGCCAGGGCAAGCCACAAACCAGACAGAGTTTTGTTTCTATCACTCCCCCCCCAAAAAATAGAGGGGGCGTAAGGAAAAACAGGCTCTGGGTGGAAATTAAAAACTATAACAAATTTAATGGCACAGGGAGAAAGAGTAACAGGTGNGTCGGAATGCTGCAGACCACCTGGCGAAGCTGGTAACCAAAGCTGGGCCTTTCCTCCAGGCTGGTTCCACGTGGCGAGTGTCAGGCAAAGGAGCGTGGCAGCAGAGAGCAGAAGAGACAAAGAGACCAAGAGCCGGAGAGGAGAAAGTCTAACACACACACCACACCCCCCCACACCCCCCGTCCTCCTGGGTTTTAAAGAGTCTGGCAGGAAAATGGGTGGAATACTGAACCTGATACCTGACACCCAGACCCCTTTTCACAACAGGGTCCTAAACTCCACCTCTCATTCATTGGGTCCTGGCAGCAAAAGCCAATAAGAATTTTGCCTGCCCCTTTCAAACCATAACAGGTGGGATGAAAAACACCTAGAAATATCCTTAGTGCCAAAGAGACTAACAAGGACTGTTGCTTTTGTAATTGCCACTTCATTAGACACATAATGTTTTCATGCCTGGAGAATTTGAAGGAACAACATAGCAAATCCACATGCGAGTACACACTTTCTTTGCTCTCTTCTGCTAAAACTGTATGTTCTGACAGCTTTTTGAGCAGCTGGAGGATTAATAATCATTGCACTAGTTTATCGAAAGAAATTTAACACCTCCACTGCTGAACACTTTCTCTTCAGGAATCTGCACTTGAAGCTGTGTAGATGAACATGCTCCAGCATTATAACAACTCCATTGCAATCTATAAATAAATACCCTTTCTTTGCTCATCTGAAAAAAAGAAGTAGGCAGGAAATGGAGACCAAAAAAAAGACACATATTCTACCTCAGCTTAGTTCTAATCCTGTTAAAAGAAAAAGCTCTTGAAGGATCTCTTACAATGATTTGAAAATACAGAACTGACTAAAAAGACAAAGATTTATGTTATTGCCTCCTACAGTAGGAAAAGAAACATCAAACATCTAAACTGATCATACCTAAGGCTTTAGCACTTGCAATTATCTAAGCTTTTGAGACCATTGATATTCAGTAGTTTTGTTTCTCTTTCCCTCCAGCTTGTCTCAGCTCACCAAGGGCCACCAACAGGTGACAGCCACACTATCTATTCCTTCTCCACCATCCTTTTGCAACCAGTTCATCTCCATGAAGTCTGGGCTGGCCAAGTGAGAGAGGAGGGAGCTGCACCTGGCCAGTGTGGGCAGGAGAGCTCAGCCTGCAAAGCCCAAACAGCATTTTAGCTGTACGAATCAGCAACAAGGTACACATTCAGCAGCCAGCTCTTCATGTCAGCTCACATCTACTTGGAGCAGCAGGACTTGCAATTCAGGGGTACAAAGGGCATTTAAGAGATTGAAAGGAATACAGTGTACCATAGAGAGCACAGCAGTACTTTGATGTCCTTGGACAAAAGCATAAAATGCTTTCTGACACATACCGGATAGGTCAAGGTGGGGTTAGTCTTGTTTCTCAAAAAGACAACTTGTTATATTTTGATCTTGTGAAAACCACTTTTAAAATCCACCGGTTTTTCTGAATACAGATGTGTCACTGAGCTTTCCTTACTCATTAGTGTTTTTCAGACTGAAAGTGTGTCTTACTTGTTTTACCTTTTCTCTCTGGATGAAGCTCAGAATATCTACTATGAATAGGCTCCCAATAGCTAGGAAAAGCCCCATGCTCAGTCATCCCCTGACTGACTTTCTGGGGAACCTAGCAGGAAAAGGAGTGAGGGGTGGGGGGTTGGAGGGACAGGGGGGCATTGGGTGGGAAGCCTTCCCTGCTCCAGAAGTCAGGAAATAAGGTTCAATTAGAAAATGCTGAAAGCCTCATGGACAGTATCTCTGCTGAGGCTGGTGTCAACACCTAAGTCCCTGAGGCTGGAGCAGATTAAAGGAGAACGAAGCCAGCTGGCTGTTTTTGTCTCCCTGCAACCTAATTGCACGGAAATGTTTTGGGAACACACAGCTGCCATTACACATGACACTGGCCCATATTTGAAAGCCGAGAGAAATGCCTGTTTAACCAATCACAGGATTTGTCTGTGGTTGCGGAAAGATGTGATTTTTCTAACCCCAACAGACAAGCCCTTGGCAATTCATCCATCCACAGCAGCCATCTCTTTCAATAAGGATCATCTGCACCCAAGGACAGGTGGGACCCTAAATCTGTGTGGCAAAGCTAATGTTTCCATTCTGTCTCTTAAGACAGAGAGCTGTCAAGTGATACCTGGGCCATCCTCAGCCTTCTAATTAGGAGCAGTGATTGCTGGAGGTGGTTTGGGAGCCCAGTTAACATCTGACCTTTTCTATCCCCAAACCAGCACTGTTGCTCACCAGCAAAGCTCTGCTCTCTGAGACTTGACTTCCTGTCTTCTCTACTTGTCCATGCTGTTCCCACCCCAGAAACACTCTCCCTCCATCAGCACTGTGTGGCCCAAAGCGCCAGGCACCTGCCAGCCCCATGGACATGCTTGGCAGCCCATCCACCTTTGTGCCTGGGCTGGGAGGGAGAAGGCAGGCATGTCTGACCCTTGGCATCTCTTGCTCAGTGGTTCACCTCTTCAGGGAGAGGTTATTTACCTCACATTGGGTTTTTTTTGCTTTTTTTTTTTTTATGTCTGTTTGTACATTTCTTGCTTTGAATTTTCCTCATCAACATCCCACCAAGGCACTTCAACAACAGTGTCCTTTTCCCACAGCCCATCCAGAAAAGACACTGGGATTAAGGTGGTGAAAAAGTGGCACTGATTTTCTCCAGACTGCTAAACCTACTGCTACTTGGGAGAGACAGAGCAGTCACTGCCTGCATGCAAATTTAATTGTGTGGCTTTTTAATGGATTTAAATGGGTTTAGCTATTCCAAAGCAGCTTTCATACACGTCTCTCAACTGCAGAGTGTTTAGACCTCCACAGAGAATTTGACTTTTCACAAACTAGCTTTGTTGGTTTGTTTATGCAAGAATCCGGGCTTTTTGAGTATTTAATGAAGCTTTAAAACATTATTGGCTGCAAAGCGAAAGGACCTGGTTGTCAACCCAGGGCAGAGGCAATAGCTGATCTGCCTGATAAGAATGGTTAATTCAAAATTAAATCAGTCACATTTCAGGCTTACCACAAAAAGTGCTCTCCCTGATCCTCTCCTAAATCCAAAGGAAGGCCTGTGCCTCAGGATAACAACTCTGCACAGAAATTAAGTACATTTTACTTGGAGACAGAGAACAATTAGATCACAACCTGCCCCAAGATCTTAAATCAGTTCAGTCCCCTAAAGTTTTCAGTGATGACAAGAGCTTCAGGGAAAATGCCCTTTCTGAATTGCAACCACTGCCTAAGACGTGCACATGCTGCTTAGCTACTATAAATTGCTCTTTCACACTGGCTGCTCCATTTTCTTCCCAGGGTAATATCTCACTGGATTTGCCTGAGAGGATCGTGTTATCTGTGCATAACTCCAACAGTTTTTTCACATTGGGCTTATCGCTCACAGCCACACAGAGTCTGGCAGCTGTGCTGACCTTCGATACATTTGTTATTGCTCACCACTGAGGTAGCCCTATAAATTTACATAACATTTTACAAACATAAATACACTGTTCCTGTTCCAAGGAAGTACCATATCCATTTAAAAAGTGCTGTACCAGGAGAACAGTTGGATCAAGGTTAATGAGCTATTCAAGTATGATCAGAAGGAACTACGTGTGTAAAGACATATGTGACTTTATTGATCTCAGCCTGACAGAGCTCAAACCAATGCCACTCTCACCTGGTATCACCAGAAGTAAAAGCCAGTTCAACACTTGAAATGGCAATGTGGAAATGCTGGAGCAGCAGAGCCTTCAACACCAGACTTTTTCCACCATTCATTATCCTTTTTGCAATAAAACGTAGCTTTCCATGAAGGAGGCTGCATGAGAAGAGAAAGCAGCATGGATTGAAACACAGATGCCAAGAGTGGCACCTTCCACAGCATTTGTATCTGAGCAAATTGGTCAGAATTCTTATGTTGTTTCAGTCCATTGGGACACACAAACACCCACCTGTCACTGCTACCGGCCTTCCTCACACCACACTTCCTCTCCCAGAAGAGGTTTCCCCATCTACAACCCAGAGGCTGAGAGAGGGGTGTCTAGGGAGGAGGAAGGGACTCAACAGGAAACCTCTCCAGTGTCTCCTAGTTGTATGTGGGAGATGCTGAAACCGTGCAACTTAGCCTGAGACAGCCCACAAGAGAAGAGCTGAATCTATTTTGATTTTTTTTTGTCTTTGGAATAATCTTAACATAAAAAGCTGCTTGAGGCCCTGGTGTCCGTTTGTTCTTCCTCCTACATTTTCTGAGAAGAACAATGACTGTTCTGGTTTGAGACCTTTTCATCTTCTAGCTGGAGTTCTAGAATTTGCATGGGTTTGCCACAGGTTTCAGAAACTTGTATTTTCTGTGAATATTCAACTAACTGTAATGTATAATTACCTACAAATTGCCATCAGATGGATGTTGATTACAGTAAATAAGAACTGAAGGGATTGTACAGAAGCAACTTGAAAGCAACAAAAATGAAGCTCGTTTATGCTTTCTCAGCCTGCCTTCAGTAGCTTTGTTGCATATACACTACATTTTCTACCCTGATTGAAATTTAAATTACTTTCTATGTGGGAAGGTCTAGTGAGAACTAAGGATAACCTTCATCTGCAGATTTGGTAATCTTGTATTTAAAATGTGGTATTTAGCCAAAAGGCAGGTTGTGAAGCCAAGCAGCCTGACCTGAACAAACAAAGGGGAAGTACTTCACTGAAGGGAAACCTTCACTGCAGGGTTTGGGTGGTGTGAGACACTTGGCCCCACCCTATCTGTGCCTTCACAAAAATCCCTGTGTTAGCACCGCTGGGTTGGAATAGATAGGCACTGCAGCAAGGAAGAACAAAAAATGAGTCTCATGTTCAGCATGTGTAACTCAGCAGGCCTCTTATCTGCAATCAGCCCTTTTATAGCATTGCTCCCTCTACACCGCAGAGCCTGCCTGTGAACCGAGAGCCATTTATACACTTTTTTTCTCAGTTGCTTGCTGCGAAATTGCAGTCACACGGTATGAGGCTGGCTAGGGAAAGAAAGGGCTGGTGTCACCGATGAAAGCACTGAGATGTATCTTCGAAAGAGGATGAAATTTTTCACTTCCAAAGGAGAGGAGGCAAGAGATAAAAATGGCAACAGCTCCCACCACCTGCTCCCACTTCAGTGGCAAGAGGTGTCTGGAGTGAGCGGATGTTTTTTCATATTCGCAGTGCTGTACATAGAGAAGAGAAGAGAAGAGAAGAGAAGAGAAGAGAAGAGAAGAGAAGAGAAGAGAAGAGAAGAGAAGAGAAGAGAAGAGAAGAGAAAGCCCACTACCACTTTGCTCTGTGTCACCCTCCCAGTTAGCACTGGGGGAAACTTGAAGCTCTCTCTGCCCTCTGAGGTGCAGGGACTGTATTTGAAAAGCCACTCATGCCTGAAGAGTGCTCACACAACACAAGCTGAAGTCACTCCTTCAGAAAGTACTCCCACTCATCTGACATCAGGATGGTCTCTGGAGGCAGTAACCAACTTTTTGATTCTGTCTTCAATGTTAATTTCATGGCCTGTATCAGAAATAGCGCGGCCAGTAGGACTAAGGAAGTGATTGTCCCGTTTTACTCAGCACAGGTGAAGCCAAACCTCGAGTACTGTGTTCAGTTTTGGGCCCCTCACTACAAGAGGGACATTGAGGTACTGGAGCAGGTCCAAAGAAGGGCAACAAAGATGGTGAAGGGCCTGGAGCACAAGTCCTGTGAGGAGCAGCTGAGGGAACTGGGGTTGTTTAGTCTGGAGAAAAGGAGGTGGAGGGGAGACCTTATCACTCTCTACAACTACCTGAAAGGGGGTTGTAGTAAGGTGGGGATTGGTCTCTTCTCCCCAGTTACAAGTGATAGAACAAGAAGAAATGGCCTCAAGTTGTGCCAGGGAAGGTTTAGATTGGATATTAGGAAAAATATCTTCACTGAAAGGGCTGTCAGACACTGGAACAGGCTGCCCAGGGAAATGGTTGAGTTACCATCCCTGGAGGTATTTAAAAGATGTGTAAGTGTAATCCTTAGGGACATGATTTAGTGGTGAACTTTGCAGTGTGCTAAGTTGATGGTTATACTTTTGGTGATCTTCAAGGTCTTTTTCAACCTAAATGATTCTGTGATTCCATATTTTTGTTTTCAGAACATATTGGCTGTGTTCTGCTTCTAATACAACACAAATAAAAGCTGCAAACTTGTGGCACTCTAGGCAAGGACCAAAAACATTATTATTTTCACAGGTACTTGTCCGGTTGCCTTTCCACCCCTAGAAAACACTTCCAGCTAAACCTACGCAATGGATGCAGAAGAAGCAGCACAATTAGAGTAATGTTGAGAGACAGGATCTATTTAATTCAATACTTTCTCACTTGTAGGAAAACAGTTGCATTTTTTCCCCCTTTTGCCATTTGATTTTAAATGATTAATGCAATACATTAGCAGTAATTAGACTCCGTAGGTTTGCATTCCTCAACAGTCTGTAATTAGCAAAGCAGCACACTGCACAAGCACCCTGGGCCCTGAATGCTGCATGAGATTGCTCTTCTGGAGTATGCTGCATCCTCATCACGTGGGCTCTGGCAGCCATGCTTTTCCCTTTGGAAAGAGGGCACACAGCAGAGTCCACCTGTCCAGTGTTTCAACAGAGCTTTCTGTTTGTTAGAGTTTACCGTTGTGTCTCTTGTCCCCGGTCAGGGGACAGAACTTTCCAGCTCTTGAGGCTCCCTGGGGCCCTGCTCTCTCCCTCCCTTCTCCTTCTAGTTCACAACTGTCTGCAGCCACCTTGGTGGTGAGGAGATATATTCAAAATGTGAGGAAATGTGAGACTGTTACAGACATCCTCAAGCAAAAAGGCCTCTGAAAGCTGTAGACTTGTCTTGACAAATGTTAATTCTCTTTACTGATAACTCAAATTTAAAGTGACAGTTTTTAAGATGGCTTTTAGATCTGAGGTAGCCTGAGCCATATTTTTTTGCCTTTGGGCCGTAGCAAAGGCAGAAACAATCTGGTGAACATGAACATCAATCCTGACTCAGACTCCAGAGCATGGTCATAATAAAAATGAACATATTAACAAAGCTGGAGATGTACAAGGTACCTGCCTATAGATATTCCTGCCCCTCTTCTGGAGGTGAATAGAAGATATTAATATATTTGAATCAGGGATTATTTTTTTTTCTGACCACTTTCCTAGACCATAAGTGCCCTGGGAACCTGCAGACAGTGAAGAAAACACTATTGTGAATTCTTTTTGAGTAGGATCACTCCTTCCTCTTAGGTTTAGAGAAGAGAGTGGAAGTCTCCCCAGGCCAGTGGTGTGCAGAGAAACAGGGATAACACAACCAGACAGGTCTGTTCTGGGAAATGTAACCTTAGGCTCATGCTCCAGCATTACGTTGGCATAATGTACTGAAAAAAGGTACCAGAAATATCTAATATAAAAGCAGAGTGTTTCTGAGCACAAGGAGAATGAACAAAGCAAGAGGACACTTTGCAAGGAAGGGCAATATGATAAGCAGGAGTTTTCTTTACATCATAAATGTGACCCATGTAGCCAAGATGTATGAACAGTGATGATTTCAAGCCAGATGGACAGAGCTGTGCAGCAGTGCTTTCTTCTGCTGCATCAATGAACTGGCAAGGCATCAGCTGGGGTCAGCCAGGAATAGCAAGTCCTGACCTCCCCTGGCTACAGCAGCCACCCTTTTATAAGAAGTGTGCTCTTTCCACAATTTTTGTTTAGTGGGTCAGCCACGTAATGCCAATCATGACTTCACCTGAATATTGCTTTATGAATTTCACAGTTTTCAGGCATTAGGAAAAAAAGATCCACTCACTCTGCAGACTCCATGTGAAAACTTCTAGCATGCTTTAAGAGACGTATGTATTGCAAACAAATGACGTATTCAGAGCTTAAGAGTTCCACCCAGTATTTGGTTTTGAAAACTATCATAATCATAGCTAACCCCCACAAAATATTACCGAGGCATTGTGAATTATGGGGAAGATTTAAAATCTCTTAATCCCAAGGTCAGAGCACAGATCTGCAGCTTAACTACAAGTCTTTTGAAAGTAGTGTTTAGAAATGCTCTCCAGCTCTTAAAAAGCTTAATAGGTGTTCAGCAAGCTGTTTATTCATCCACAATTATTTAGATAAGGATTTCAGAGTACCTAATACTTTTATTGAGGTTCCACAGTGTTGATGTTGTTGCTTTCAGGAAATGCAGATGAGACTTTTTCAGTCTAAAGACATCAGTTTTTTCCTGCAGAATATGTTTTGAAGTCCAATTGGTCTTCATGATCCCAAAAAGCCCAGTCAACACCACAGTTTTTGTACAACTGCATCTTTGCAATGTACAGCTGGAGTGTTCAGGAAAAAGAGCTGATCAGCAAATCCCAGCCTGGGAGGGGGAGCATGGCAGCAGGCTCCAGTATGGCCAAAGGGACCAATCTAACTGGGGTAGGGGCAGATAAGTTTGGAGCGTTGGGCAGGTCCTGAGGAGGCTGGTCCTCAGGAGTCTGCAGGATCCCAAGAGCAAACTCAGCTGAATTTTTTTTCTCTGGCAAATAAATGTTATGCCACCCAAAGGTGGGTCTTTGGCCCTGTAGCACACCTTCCTCTACATCATACCCAGCCACATGTGCTCTGTCTAGGACAAGGAGAGATATTCTTTGGTTCCCAAGACAGGGCATCCCACCACACTCAACTGCCACAGTCTCCTTGGGGCTACCACCAAGGTGGCTTTCTTTACAATAGAAGCCATTGAATTAGTAACAGCAGGAATCATGTCAGAGCAAACTCTTTTAATTGATATGTTTATGGCACAGTAATGATGGCAGCAAGGCAGAAATAATCTGATGAATCCTTAGCTAATTCAATCATCTGGAGCACTTTAGAAAACTGGCCCAACTGATCTAATCAAGCTGTGAGAGTAGACTAATGAACTATCAGAAGTCAACTGGAAAAACAGCAACTGGTATCTCTTTTTTGCATACTCCCACTGTCTAACAGGGATGCTGGATATGTCTCTTTGTTCCTGTTCTGGCATCCCCTCCCCACTTGCCAAGAAAGCAGTTGCCTCTGCTCTGCCTGATGGATATATGGGACTCTGGTGTGTCTCTTCTTCAGGCTTTGGACTTTATACATTTTTCAGAGATATAAAAACTATATCTGGGAGAATGGACAGCATGGGAGGACACTTCTAATTACAGGACTTCTCTTAGGAAGTTCTGAGCATTTTCTGTGGATTTGGTGTCACCCGCTCACAGAAAGAGTTGGGAGCACTCACAGCAAAATGCATTTTCTTTCCACATTCAAGATAGAAACCATGTTACTAAAAGATTACCAAAATCCGACTGCTGTGTATTTAGATTATACAATATCTGTAACAACTGAAAAAGTTTCCCTTTGTGAATATGCACTCTTTATATTACTTGCATATGCTATTCACCTGTACAATTGTGGGAATATTGAGCAAGCCTTGCATAGATTTTCTAATCTGTAAAATAGACCAGGGGGAAAAGTATCCAAAGGAAGCCATTTGCACAGCGTTCCTGTAACCTAAACTCGTGCTTGCAATATTTTCCTTCTAATGCTCAAAGCAATGGTTTGGTCTAACAGAGATATGCGTGTTCAAAGATCTGTTTCTCCTTTGATGCTGTTAAATATGATCTTAAAATGTATCAATGAAATTGTTAAAAGCCTGGTTGACTTCTACTGCCAATAGGATAGCTTCATTTTATCAGTCATCACATTGGGTCCAGATTCCTATTATCATCAAAGAAACAGGCTGGATTAATGAATGATGCAATAACACATTCTGGTTTAGATCTTGGCCTTTAAAGCCAAAACAACCCAACATCAGTCCAGATAAGTGACTGAAGCAAAACTGAGGCAACATACTGAAGTTTCGTGTTAAAGGACAAATCTACACGCTTATTTTATGTTCATGCTCTAGACTGATAAGCCACAATTCACCTCCAGGCTAGAAACTGCAGAACTGTGACTGAACAAACGAGTCACGAAACCAAATTTGTTCACATGGTACCCAGACTGGACCTGCCTCATGTTCAGTCAAGCTGGAGTGCCCAGAGTGGGCTGTGTCAGTAATCACACAACACTGCATGCTCTTGTGGACTAGTTATAAAATAATCTTGCTATTTTTAAAGGATTTTTTGCTTTAAAAGAAAAAATACTATAAATTTATTCATTTATTAAATTAGAAATGTATTACAAACTCTATACAGTTATTTATTAAAGTTATGGGTATAGAAACTAGTTGTGCTTTTTTTTTTAATATTCTTTCTTTCTTTCTTTCTTTCTTTCTTTCTTTCTTTCTTTCTTCATTTCTTCATTTCTCCCATCCCTTCTTTCTCTTCCTTTCTTTCAAACTTTTTTCTTCCCCTCTTTCTTGCTGTTTTCTTTCTTTCTTTCTTTCTCTCTGTTTTTTAATTATTTTGTTTTTTCCAAACAGATATTATTTGTACAAAATGGTGCATTTTTTTATCCATTCCCCTGCCATGCACCGTAACTGGCTGGCTGGGGTGGTCCAGGGAGGTTGTGTCCTAGGACGGCAGTTCCATTGCCAAGCCAGAGAGCCATAAGAGCCTCCTATGGGGCAGCACCCCCAGATTTACCAGTGATACATGCTGAAGTGCAGCTTTCGGGGGGAGGGTAACTCAGTCATTCAATTTTAATTTCTTAAGGCCCCAATTTTTTCCTTATGGGAATTTCCATGTCTTTTTCTTGAGCCATCTGAAGTTCACCAACAGCAGCCAGGCTGCACTGCACCCTCTGATTTGGTGACCTTGTCTTCCTTTTTGTGCAACTAGCTCATACTTCCTTCTAATGAGATTTCCTCCACCCCCCCTTTTATGCTGTTCTCTAAACATACTTCCCATAGCAACCACCACATCAATAGCCATGGATATCATCTCACACAGTGCTGCTGACTACAAGATCTCCCACAGTGTTTTTCCTGCAGATAAAAACCAGCAGACAGTTCTCACTAACAAATGTTTCTCATGCCATTTGTAACTGGTCTCTCCCAGGGATTGTCCCTCTGACATTTGATCTATTCAGCACTGCTGTGCCACACCTAAGGGTGGCAAACCAGCCTGAGAGCCACGAGTGCCGGTGTTTGGCTCAGCAGTCACATCAGGACTACTTGGCTGGCAAGGGCTTCTGCCAGCGGGTCAGCAACATAAACCTCATCTCCCCTAGGAATGTGCCTGTAAATTAGTTTTTCTCTCTTCTGAGCACACTGTGCTGATGGCCCTTAGGCTCTCTCAGATGCAGTAGCATCACTTCTGCTAGGTCTCCTATGCACTGGCTCTGTTGCTCAAAGAGACACAAACCCATTGATAATGTTCAATAAGATTAGTGATTTTTAAACTTTCTGACTGCTGTTGAAATTTTCATCTAATGCCAAAAACTGAGGGATTTATTAGCAAAAGGTTTTGCACATACCTGTGAACCCCATTGGCAATTTATCAACCATCTCATTTCTATGAATAATTAAAAAATCCTACATGTTCAATACAACTTTTGTTCTGTATTTGGAAACAGGTTAAGCTATCTACAGCCTATTAGAATATCACTAGTAAATCCTAAGGAGGTTAAGCAAATTCAGGGAATAAATTCAATTCAGTAGATGCAACCAGTCTATTTCCAGCTCCTAAAAGAGTTTGCTGAGAAGGCTTTTCCCCTTTAACAGCGCAGAAGTTCCAATTAACATGGAAGCATGATAATACAGTGTCAATAGTTTTTAAAAGACTATCAATGTGAACAATGCAATATATGTATATAGCAGCCTGCCACAAATCCTAGGAAAAATAATGATGGAAAATAAAAAGGGAGAATCCCTGTTGATAGAATTTGTTCAGTCCATTTCAGTTATTGTGGTGATAACAGTGATCTGATTGCAGCTTCTTTAATCTATCAGAAAAAAAATGATTATAAAAAACCTTTCTGGAATGTAAATCCAGGGAAATTCAACTAGCATCACATTCTTACCAGGAAGAGCACTCAGTGGGACAAGTTGCTTACAGAAGTGAAGGACTTGCCATCTCCAGATGTTTTCCAGGGGAAGGCTGCATGCATTTATAGGAAAACAGGGCTGGGCTCCATGGTGGGTGTTGACTGCGCAGAACGAGCGGGACTGTGTGGGGCAGAGACAAAGCCCGTGCCAGCAGGCCTGACACACCACACCGCCGGGAACGGACAGCCACCACTCTGCTCTTCAGAGAGGGGAAAATCACTGCATCCTAAAATTTGATCTGTTGCCTTTCAGCTCAGATGCTTTAGTCCCGGTGGTGGCTGAAATAATGTAAATCCTTTGAGATGTCTGGTGGGTGCTTTTTTGGTGAGCTGCAGTCTACTTCAGATAAACAATTTCCCCTTTTTGCCAAAAAGCAGGACATGGACATCATGGTACTCCCAGCAGTCACAATGGCTCACATGCCAGACTCGTACGCCCAGCCTGCCCACACAGAATCCCACTGGTTTTGTCTGGGCATTCCTTCCTGCATGTCAGTGTGACAGGATTCAATGCACTGACTGTTCTGGGGTTGTTTTTCACCTTGCTCTCAGGCACAGTCCATTTTCTGTGATTGTCCAGGAATTTCATTTAATGTATTCCCTGCACAGCAGTGAGCCTAAAACATGGGCAATGAATATGATCCCCTGCTCTCCTCCCCAGCATGTTATACTTGCTGGTTTTGACCTTTTGCAGCAGGTTCTAATTTGCTATGAGGTGTTGGCAATGGCTTCAGTAAATGCCTTTTCCAGCCACCCATTACCTGTGCACAAGCTGGTTCCTTTCAGTTCAGTGCTCCTACAAAGCCAGCGCCTGTGTGCAGTGACTGCAGCATTGTGTTTTCACTGTTGTTTCAACATGTTAGAAAACAGGTGGTTTCCAAGCTGCCTTTCAGTGTTGCCTCCCCAAAAGGTGATGATTTGGGTTCTTTGTTTGGTTTAGTTCTGGTTTTGTTGCCCCACTTCCAACAGACAGTCACATAGACTTGACAGAAGTGGGAAAACATGACCTGCACCATCTGTGGCCCCTGAGAGTCTAATGACATCTTACCTCAGAGCCAAGGTGTTCATCCTGTGCCAAATGAGTCCTGGTGATTTCTTCTGCTTCCCAAATCAACTGTGCAACACTAAACGCTCGCTGCGCTCGGTGCCAAGCAAGACAGGAGTCACGCTGCCTTGGCTAGCCTTTGTCCATGGGGCCTTAGAGCCCTCATTTTGTGAAGTGAAATGAGGATGACAGAAACTAGAGGAGCCCCAAGCAGCCCTGTAATACAGTGCATGCAGCCCAACTCTGGGTTGGGAGGCTGAAGGAAAGGGTTTGCACTGCAAAAATCTGAGTCTTCACAGAGGTAAAGAGCATGCCATTTTTCCTCTGGATGCCATTAAAACATCCTCATTCATGCAAGCTACTGTAGAAAGCATAGTATTTGTTTTAAAGATTGGAAATGCTGAGGACTGTGTGGCTGTAACCCACCTTACTTGCAGCCATCACCTGAAAACAAGCATGTAAATATGCCTGGGAGTATCCCTTGGGGGCTTCAGAGATCACCAATCACTTGGTTTCTTGGGGACTCCCAGCATGCTATTTTGAATGCATGGAACAGCACTAAGGGACTCTTCGGGGAGGTTCAGGGATGGAGGTGGTGAGTCTGCAACACAGGGCCAGGGTGGAGGGCACTCAGCCATCCCAGTAATGGCTGTGGTTAACACAGGGGGCTTGACTTCCCTGAATGAAGATGAAGAACGTGTTCCAGGACAAGCTCAGTGACTTTGTTTTCATGAGAAAGAGCTTTGCACCAAATGAAGCCTTTTCTGGCCAAGTCTGCAGCTGAAATGGGGTGTTCTGGCCAGGCAGGATGTCTCCTGCCTCCAGGCAGCCCTTTGTTCCCCCTGCCCAGGCAGCCATTGCCCTCCCAGAACAGTGGCCGAGAGGCACTGTGTGTCGGCAGGGAAAGGAGAAGTCCAGCAGTGCTGGGTCCAGGGCAAGGAGATGCCCCGAGCACTCTGAGCTGTTCCCTTGTGTCAGTGGGGCAAAGCTGAGCCAAAAGGGCCAGGTGCTGGGACCCCTTTCCTAAGGCTCCTGCTGTTCCTAACCTTACCCTCATATTTGCTCTTCTCCCCTCTAAATGCTCAGGCCAGGAGCCAGAAATGAAAAAAGGATCAACATTTTCCGTATTGATGTTAAACTCTCAGCGATATACTTGCATGACACTTGGGATTTCCATGCTAGAACCTGGGACTTCAGCAGGAAGATTTCTTTGCTGAACTAGAGTAGGAACTCAGCTGATATTTTCCATTAGCATCAGGAACAGCCTTTGCAATGGAGAACTTCACCACCAGAGGTTTTTCACGGCTGCCTTATTACTGATCTAATAAAAAAAGGTTTGTAACAACAATTTAAATTTGAGAATATGATCTTTCATACCATAAAACAATGTCAATGCTTATTCATATTTTTTCTTAAATAACATCTGGCTGAAGTTGAGTCATTCTGGCAGAAGGATTCAGTGCCGTTGAAGTGACATGTTTCTACTTTCAGTCACTTTCAGTCCTGTTCTGTGCAGGCCCCAGGGGACGGGAGAAAACACAAATGTGGCAATTTAGCACAGTTTTCCTTTACAGGCAAGATCAATTCTCCTCTGTCCCTAAATCTTAGTACAGCTTTTGAAGTGTACGTTGTGAGTCCCAGACTTGTTTCTCACCCAAGAGATATTTAACGTCACTATGAGAATTATGGGTCTCAGTAACTCATTAAAACCAGTAAATTTATAAATCTGTAAAACAGCCTGAAGACCATAATGCTGTCAAACCACTGTAACCCTTTTATTTGCTGGCAGTTGCCATACAGTGACATACTACAGCTGCCTGCTGGCTTGTGATGCATCTGTCATACTAGACTGGGGCAACCACCAGTAACCACTGGCCCCACAATGGTGTCCCTGTAAACATGTGTCCATCTCACAGTGGAGGCTGGCAGCAGCAATAGCTGCAAGACACGTTGGCAATGTCCTGTAGGTACCAGCTCATCCTCATCTTCAGTACTTGGTGGAGAGCCACTAAACAGAGCAAACTGTGCCTACCAAAACATATGTGTTGTATCCTTAGCTCTTTTAAGGTGGTTTGGTAGAATAAATCGCTCTCTTTCCTCATTGTTATCATTCTTTCAACAGGCAGTTCAGCCTGTCTGATCCTAGTGGGGCCCTTCCTGGGTACCTCAGCCAGAAGTGGGGTGGCCACAGGCACTGCCTCCTCCCTTGGGAGAAAGCAGCTCCCCAGGGACACCTCATCTGAGAGAGGCCTCTGAGGCCACACCACTCCCAGATATCTCTGTCCCCTGCTGCTAACCCCAGAGAGAGCAGGGGGGGGGAAGGGGACATGCGTCTGAAATGTCCAGACCCTGGGTGATCAGCTCCTCTAAGGGGGCAAGTTGGTTCCTCAGTAGCTATATGGGCATTGGGATCATGTTCAGCTCCTGGCCTTACAGCTGGTCACTGCTCCAGTGACTCACCTAAAGACTGAGTATGAGCAATTAAAAAATAAAATATTTAGAAGACATAGTATGAATTTGTTGGGGTTTGCCATAAAAAGAAGTGAAATTATGGTTTCAATTTTTCCCCTCTGCTAGTGAGCACATAAACAACATATTCTCATAGACCTTTAGCTGTCTGAGCTGTTTCAAAAGCTCAAAATCCAACCAAAAAGAAAATGGAATACAACAAATATAAGAAAAACTGTTGAAGTTAATGAGATTTTCAATTTGAAAACTGGAAACAGAAACTCCTAATCTCCAAGACCACAGAATTGGAGTGAAACACAAAGCACAAGGTGGAGGCATCCCACCATGACCATGGAGAGCTAGGCAGACTGTTGCAACCCCAGCTGCCATGAGCACATGGTCTCCAAAGGCATGAACTTTCTTCACCAAGCTGGAGAAGCCCTTTTCCCAGGGGTTGGCAAATGTCCTAGAAATAGAGAGGAGGCATCAGCTGGAGAAATGGACATACCTGAATGGGAGTGCTGTGGCCTTATGTTATGAAAGAAAGCTTGGGTCTGTATAAAAGACTGTATTTTATAATAATGTATCATAATGATCTCGTGTAACACCCCTTGGCTGGAAAAAGGCAGGTCGGGTTTTTCTCATGGCTGCTCTCTCACCTGGCTCCAAGAAGGTCACGTGGCAATCGCAGATATATCTCTAAGATCTTGATGTCCCAGATAACTACACGCACAGTGTACTAGTGTGCTGTATTTCCTAGCATACACTAGAGAAAAGCCTCAGAGGACACACTACAATATTAGTTCATGAATGTCTTCATCTAGGTGAGGAAAGTCTCCCACTGTGCAGCCCCGTATTTGATTTAACAGATGCTGGGACGGAGGCAGGGAGGAGAAGTGATTTACTACAGGTTCAGAGTAAAAGGACTTGCAGGGCCAGGCAGAATTGCTTAAAAGTTTGCTTTAAATAACATTTTAAATAAAAAAGTTGTTTTAATGCTAGGCAAGATTAGCATCAAATATCATCAAAATGCCAAAGAAATGGCAAGAAGGTTTTATTAAGTAGCAAATAGTAAATGGGAGTGTACCTTCCTCTGCACAGCAGCAAGGAAAGGGAACTGATCAACAGGAGACTCATGAAAGTATTGAACAATTAAATTGCCTCTGGCATTACAAATAAGGCTCGATTTACAAGGTCAGAAGAGGACTCACGCAACATGCAAAGTGGCATCAAATCACACTTAAGAGATTAAGAATATTTTAAGTGAAAAAAAACCCCACCTGGAAAATTCTATGGTGTTTTCAGCATTACTCTGAGGGAAGAGAGATCATTTCAAGAAAAGTGTGAGTAGGTTTTCCTCAACAGAAGGTTTCTGCTTCAGATTTTCATTTAAAAATAATAACTGAAGTCAAAATAACTTTATGGGATTTGTAAGGCCTTTGCTAATTTTTGGTTTTTAATGTTTTGTTCTCTGTTTCACAGGTGCTGCTAGGATTGGAACTGCTGCATAATTGTGTTAGACTGTTCCCAAAACATTTTCAGCCCAAACAGAAACAGGAAATCCCAGTAATCATAAGGAAAACTTTGTTCTAATCCAGCCAGGAAGTTTAGGTGCCTTTTTAGTTGCTTATCTAAACACCTGCTGTTATCTCTAAGCGGATTTTCCAGGATTACTTATCAATGGCAGGTGTGATGTCTGGAGGCATGAGACTGTTGCATTTGTTTTAAATCTATTTTAAATATGAAGAAAACACATCCTGTGAACCAAAGTTCAAATGTTTGTACTCTTGTAAATGAGATGCATGATGTGGACTATTTCTAAATATACAAGAAAAATTTTGTCTGTATAGATCTGTTTCTCCGTCATTGTGGAAAATGTAATCTTAAAGGTACATTTTCAGTTAAGTTTGTCGTGATGCAGCATAAACTCAAGTCAATAAAAACTATAGAGACCTATGACAAAGCTATTCTCCAGTGATGAGTTTTGAATTTGAAAATGAAGACTTAAATTGGAAGTCAGAAGTCTGATGGCACCTTCAGTCTTTCGAGTTTGATTTCTGTAGTGTTAATATAGCAGACAGCCCTGCCACTATGCTTAGCAGGTTCAGCATCAAGCCATGATGTGAACTCTGGTTCTGTTTTGATCACTAGCAGAAGGAAAAGTGCTGTAACAGGCTCCCTGTGAGGATGCAACTACTTGCACATTAAATAAATGTAATCTCTGAAGAGAAAATCAATTTAGTATTTGATGCTCAATATTTAGTCTAACTTATGCAATATTATTACTGCAACTGAGTTTTAGAGATCTCTGCAAATAAGATATGAAGCTTACATGGGAATGAAAATATTTCCTGCCTGAAAACTGGAACAGAAGTCCAGATGGTGCAAAAAGGATTTAGCATGACAGAAAATTGAAAGCAGCTTTCTTTTTGAAGGTCAAAAATAAATTTTCTTGTATGAAACATTATTAACTTCAGCATGCATGGTTTTTCTTTTTGTTAAATTCTCTCTCTCTCTCTCTCAGGTCCTTCTTTCCTACCCCTCAAATTGCCTAAATCTAAATATAGTCAAGGGGAAATGAGCCCAGACCAAAGCTACTGTAAATGCTTGGAAGATCTCCCATCTCCTTCCTACAATGAACTGCAGTCTGAGTTTGTGCCCTAGTTTCACCCGCATGAGCCCTGGCAGAAAGATGAAAGGGAAGGCCCATGCAGTTTGAACTCCACCAGTATTTCTTCCCTGAGGTGAGCATGAGCTCACCTCACTTGGGAGCTTTTGTTAGCCAAGCTGTTCATCTGAAAGAGAAGCACTCTTTTCCTTTTTGAGAGGCCATGTATGGTCTAAGGTTCTTCTGGTTATTGTTGAATTGAGAAGCAGGTAGTTGCACATGAGCTCAACTATTTGAGTTTCTCATACAGTAACATCAACTAATCCATGCCAGTTTTGTTAAGCTCATTATTATAAAGGATCTAGCCCAGTTTTCACAGCATATTTTGACACAAGGACAACTAAAAGCTTTCAGTTGGAAGTGCACTGTGCACTCAGTTAAGGCCACTGGCAACAGATACTTGTTCTTACTACTTTCTGTCAAGCCTTTATAAGTAGTCTAACAAATCCAAAAAGCCCTGGTGTTGAACGCAACAGATAAAATGAAAGGTTTGCTCATTTGCAGGTGGATGAGGTGCTAAGCCTGCAGTGCGGCACTGTGTTTCCTCTGAAATTTACCACAGCAATGCAGCAAAATGGACATGGTGAAGTCTGGCTACCAGACCATGAGTAATTTCCACTTGACTCAGTCCTAGATGGTTTGAAATGACCAGACTGTACCCCATTGCTTAAAACTACCTGAGATCACAAGGATTGGAAAATGGTAAATGTGGCATCAATATTTAATAAGACCCCTGGGGAAATGTGGAGAATTACAGAGAGATAAATTTGCCTTATATATTGAGCACATTAATGGAAAAAACATTTTAAAATTGATAAATACATTATATGGGGAATGGATCAAAATTACTTTTAGAGTAAAATCTGTTGGAGTTACTTGAAGATATCAACAAACATACAATTAAGGATGAGCTAATCATCAAATCTTTTTAACAATGTGTTTCCTCAAAGCACATTAAAGAAACTAAGCAATTGTGAGTATAAAATTAGTAAAGTAATAGGAATTGGAATAGCTGTAGAACTCCATAAATGTTTTTAAGTGATCATGAAAAGAACGTGAACAGTTAGGAGACACTTTTTGATGGTGATATTGAATTATTCACAATAGTCAAAGCTAAGCCTATCAAGAGCTATAAAAAGATTTTGTGAGAATATCAGTAAATAATGCAATGGCTGAAGAAATCAATACTGAAAAACACAAAGTAATGCAAAACCTACCCTAATGACACATTCACAGTAATGGTCTCTATATTAGCTATTACTACCCAGGAGGAAGATCTTGCAATCGCTGTGGGTATTTCTTGGACAATTTCAGCTTAGTTCAGGCCAATGATCAAAAAGCTAAACTGAATGTTAGGAATTATTAGGAAAGAAATCAGAAATATAAAAGAAAACATCATCATGCCAGACTGTATATGCCTCTGGAATGAGAACAGTGTTTTCAGTTCTAGTCACATCAGCCCAGAGGTCCTGTGCTAGAACAAGAGAGGGGTAGCAATGGCCAACCAGGGTAAAAATTCAGAAATACTGAATGGTTCCCATAAGAGAAGAACACACTCTCCCAAATAAGAAAGAAATAGCAAGTAGGTTATTTGTGTTATTAAGGAGCTCTGAATTGAACTGAGAGGCAAGGGGTGGAGGAGGAAAATGCGCCAGTGGTGAGAAAGATAATGCTGAAGCATGAAAATCCCCTCAGGCTATAAAAGGGAGTTCTGCACATCTTATCACCAACAATAGGCTGTCCTGAATTTACTAAGTCTATTATTATACTTTTATTCAGAATCTGATCTCAGATTGGTAACAATGTTTTTCCTGTATGATATAGTACATGTACATATAGTACAGCAACTTTCCAAAGCCCAAGAAGAGCAACAGAGCTCACAGCTTTTACAGACTAGCTAAATTAAAAACTTTAATAATTTCATATTTTAAGAAACAGAAATAATTTTACAGTTGGGGCTCTCCTGAAGTGGATGTGTGTTCCGTATCAATCCACAGAGTATTTCTCCTCCAAGTACTCATCGATTCATCCCATGTAAAGGTTGCTTGGTTCCTTCTGCAGTAGGTTCCACAGATTGATTATCTGTTGCATGACAAACTCCTCCTTCCATTTGTTTTGTGTCCTGACAGCTTCCACTGAAGCCCCTTACTGAAACACAGTATTGAAAGGATCCAGGCTGCCACGAGCACCAAAAAATAACATACACCCAGTCTGCTGCCATGTATTTGAGAAGGACTATGATTTAAAAGAACGTAAATAGGAAAGGAGCATAACTGAAAATTAATAAGAATAATACTTTCTCTTCAGTTAGCAGGCTTGGTGCATTAAGAAGAACCACCTCTTCTGCTAGCTGTGGCAACACTATTTCACCCCCTAACCAAGTGGAGAAACAAAAGTGTAATATCAGTTGTAGTTATTATTCAGGTAACATTTCTCCTGACCCAATAGCACAGTAAGAACATATTCTTTCAAAATACGTCTTTATTTTTGCAGCCACAAACCTATCACACATTAGCTATTTTGCCTAAGATATTGCATTTGACCCTCTGGTCTAGTTGAAATACATTTGCCAGGGGAGGGTGTAAATTACCCTAATTGCTTACCTGTGAGAAGGAAATCTTGCTAAGGGTGCCACATCCATGCCAGGCAGAACCGCATGACTGCTCCTCGGCTGGTGGCCAAGGCCTCTGGCCCTCCCAGGTAGCGAGGATTTGTACTGTCCTGTTTGACAAACAGAGCTGTCTATCAACTTGCTACAAGATACTAAGGTGCTTTACCATTCCCTGTCCATGCTATGGGTACAGCTTCATAGCCGATAGTAGTAGGGCAAGTGAACAACCAAAGCCACTCAGCATTTTGCTGCCCACCTTTACTTCTGTGAGAGCTTGGATGATACCAAATAATGCTCGATTCATTATTGTTAAACAGAACTGAGTTTCTCTCTAGCTCATTAATTCACTTATTACTTCAACTGTCTTTTTATTATCATCTTCTTCTGTCTCCTCTCTGCTCTTTGGAAATAATTTTCAGTTTTGGTAATCAGGCTGGTAATCAAAGCCTCCAGTTCCAGACATAAGTTCTCACTCACAAAATCCCTGAAGGATTGATTGCTGGAAACTGAGAGGATCTGCCAGGGAGAGAAACACCCAGCTGCTCCTGTCTAAGCAGCCACCTCTGGCTGCTCTCACAAGTCAGCAACACGGATCTTTGCTCTAACTCAGTTCATATGTTCACATGAGTAAAGTAGATGGGAAAAATTTCTGGTTTGAAATAATACATTTATTTAACATAAATAAACATGTAAACTACAGAATCACAGAATCAGTAAGTTTGGAAGGGACCACAGTGGGTCATCTGGTCCAACCTCCCTGACCAAGCAGAGTCAGCCTAGAGCACATGGCACAAGATTGCATCCAGATGGATCTTGAATATCTCCAGTGAGGGAGACTCCACAGTTCCTCTGGGCAACTTGTTCCAGTGTGCGGGAACTTGCACAGTAAAGAAGTTCTTCCTCATGTTCAGCTGGAAGTTCTTGTGCATCAGGTTCTGCCAATTGCCTCTTGTTCTATTGGTTGGCACCACCAAAAAGAGCCTGGCTCCAACCTCTTGACAACCACCCCTTAGGTATTTATATAACATTAATAAGGTCCCCAGTTTGATATGTGTAATACTTGTTAAGATGGGATAGAATTCTGTTCTCATTTGGCTCTGAAATGCTATAGGAAGGGAAGCAGTCAAAAAGAGACAAAAAATGTCGAATTTCTCCACTGGTTTGTGTATCTTAAAAACTAGGTTGATTATTCTTGCATAATTTTATGCCTAATGATTTTCGACCCCATAAAAAGCAATAATGGAGTTATTCTGGAATGAATTTGTAAATATGTTCACAGGTTTACTTTGCCATTTAACTCTTTTTATCCCAGAAGTTCAGAACAAGAATTTCAGAAGTATTTGCTGTTGGCCTAGGTCTACTTCAATTTCTGTTAATGTAAATGACACAACCCATTTTGTTTTGTTTTCCTGTAGACTGTTAGGTGAATTTATGTCAGTTGAGTAGCAATGGCATTTTCAGTTTTTAAATACACTCTAAAGTAGTCTGATTAAAAATTGGGCTACTTCACACATAATGCCAGCAGCTCAGTCTATAAACAACTTCCTAATAAATACTTACTGGTTCAGGTTTAGGATTCTACTTGTACATCTGTCCTCTCAATACAGAAATCTGGGTGATGAAAGGCACTCCTGAAGGTTACTCTGTTTTGAAATCAGTTTCTCTCACCTTGGTGTCTCCTAGCCCAGATTTGCTTGGCTTCTGGGTGTGCTGCCACTCTGAGCTTCTTTTTCTCTCCAGTAAAGCACATTATGGTGCCCGTGTGTATGGGCAAACCCTTCTTGTGCTACAGGTAGCTTATGTGACATGGGATTCTGCACAGCTGCAGTAGAAAGTGGAGGGAATACAAGTGATTATGTGAGCCTAGGCCCACACAGGACTCCCAGCCATAGCCACCAGGTGAGGCTCCTTGGTTTGTGCATTGTGCACAACCTCACGTGCCCACAAGTACAGTCAATAAAATGTCTTGGTAGCAGCTAACACATCGATGAGCTTTTCTCTCTCTGGTTAAAGAAATGGTTTCTTTTGGAAAGATTCTTAGTTTATTTGTATGATTTCCAGGGCAAGTGTTGGTAGGATACAAAATTTCTTTAATATTAGGGGAGTGTAACTCGGCTGCTGCAACATGTTCACATCAGACAGTGCCAGGTCTCTGTCAGGCTCATGTTTATTTTTAAACTGTTCTTATACAAACCTACAAATCTAAGTAACATGGAGAGTGAAGGATGAATTACACAAAACAGATGAACAAGAACATTTTCAGGTGGCAAAGGCCCCACCAGAGGAGCACAGAAGATGATTCCCAGGCAAACCAGAGAAAGAAGACTATGTGCAATACAGAGAGTTTATCTGTGTGTCCAGTGTCCATCTCTCTAGGTATCCATTTCATTTTAGCCATATGCCTCCTGTGCCTCTGTGACTAACCCTCTGAGGCCAGCCATGGCTAAAGCAATATTCGTTTTGGACTTCTCCAGAGTGAGAAAAGGAGACAGGGTGAGAAAAGGCCAAATATTTTGGTGGAGCCAAGTGCTATGGGATTTCTCTCAAGAATAATGATTAACAAATGTTAGCTAACACTTTTCTGAAACCTCCTTTTTCTAATTCTTGCAAGGACCAGTTTGAGCCTGGAATATTAATAGTAACATTAATCCACTCATGCATAAGCTAATGTAGTATCTGGGTGGAAATGACTGCTGGTGTGGGAACAACTCACATGACAACTGTGGATGTGGCTTGGTCACCGGCAGTGTTGTGGCTAGGGGGGGTGACATGGTGCAGGAAGGGCCAGTGGAGGCTGTGAGAAGCGTGCTGTAACCCACATGCCGGCACTGTCCCTGTCTGCCTGGCTCCTGGACCAACACACACCGAGGCATGGATGGCCTTCCTCAGCAGCAGTGCTTGCCCCTGCTCCTCCAGGGAGGAACAACATGGATCTCCAGACAGGACAGGTCACCTAAAACCATGTCTAAGCTCCTCTTCCATTTTGGTGGCTTTGCCTTAGGCTCACAGCAAAGCTAGGCCAGCCCCTGCCATGACTCTCCCTCCAGCTGGGGGTCAGCTGCTCACCTGCCCTGGAGCCAGGGTCCTGCTCTGACATGGTCCTCCTGTGCAGCTCTGACTCAGGCTGCTGAGAAAGACGTAAGACACTGTGGCAGGAGATCAGCAATGCAAAATCACCATGCTGGGAATCACTGGGTCACACAGTCGGTGCACCAGCATTGGTGAAGGGGATGGCAGGCAGCAGCTCAGCACTGGGTAGGGTCTGGTCTAGGCAACTGTGGAGACCGATCCCTCTCCTCCTGTCCAATGTCTGCCTGGCCAGTGGAGAGATTTTAGGGTGGGGAGCATGCTAATGCTTAGCTCAGTAGTTTGTCAAATCCTGTTTTTTAATGTGTTATGTAATAAATGATCACTTTTATGCTTTTGAGTTGTGCATGAACTGGTTGGATGGTCGCATTCAAAGAGTTGTGTTCAACAGCTCAATGCCCAGTGCAGATCAGTGACGAGTGGTGTTTCTCAGGGGTTGGTGTTGGGACCAGCAGAGTTTAACATCTTTGTTGGCGTGGATGGTGGGATCGGGTGCACCCTCAGCACCTTAAGCAAGTTTGCTGATGACACCAAACTGTGTGGTGTGGTCGACATGCTGGAGGGAAAGGACGCCATCCAGGGGGCCCATCTCTCAACAGGCTTGAGAGGTGGGCCCATGCAAACTGCATGAAGTTCAACAAGGTCAAGTGCAAGGTCCTTCACCTGGGTCGAGGCAAACCCAAACACAAATACAGGTTGAGTGGAGAATGGATTGAGAGTGGCCCCAAGGAGAAGGACTTGGGGGTGTTGGTTGATGAGAAGCTCAACATGAGCTGGCCATGTGCACTAGCAGCCTGGTAAGCCAATGGTATCCTGGGCTGCATCAAAAGAAGCGTGACCAGCAGGTCGAGGGAGGTGATTCTGCCCCTCTAGTCTGCTCTCTTGAGACCCCACCTGGAGTACTGTGACCAGTTCTGGAGTTCCCAACACAAGAAGGATGTGGAGCTGTTGGAGCAAGTCCAGAAGAGGGCCACAGAGATGATCAGGGGGCTGGAGCACCTCTCCTATGAAGACAGGCTGAGAGAGTTGAGGTTGTTCAGTTTGGAGAAGTCTCCAGGGAGAGCTTAGAGCAGCCTTCCAGTACCTGAAGGGGCCTACAGGAAAGCTAGAGAGAGACTTTTTACAAGGGCATGGAGCGATAGGACAAGGGGAAATGGGTTCACACTAAAGGAAGGCAGATTTAGATTGGATATTAGGAAGAAATTCTACACTGTGAGGGTGGTGAGACACTGGCACAGGTTGCCCAGAGAAGCTGTGGCTGTCCCCTCCCTGGAAGTGTTCAAAGCCAGGTTGGATGGGGCTTGGAGCAACCTGGTCTAGTGGGAGGTGTCCCTGCCCATGTCAGGGGGGTTGGAACTATGTGATTTTTAAGGTCCCTTCCAACCCAAACCATTCTGTGATTTTGTGTCCTGTTTGCAGAGTATCTTTGTGCCTGGTTAAAGATACCCAAGCAAACCAATCCAAAAGGGAGGTCAGAACACATTTTGAGCTAGGACCTACTTGTGTTCACCTTCCCAGCCTAGATTTTCCTGTGCTGGTGGGGTAATTTATTCACCCAGCTCAGTAGAGCACATTGCTCTTCTCCACAAAGACAGGAGACTCTCCACACATGGTCTTTTACTCTCTCTTCATGACCCTCATGACTTCATTCACTACAGAGAAGATACTTCTCTCCTTTGATCCTATGGCCTCCAGCCCCTGCTACTCCATCAGACTCCACAGTGTTAATTATTAATGGATATAAATTATTAATTTGCTTTGATAGTCTAGAAATGCTACACTAGTAAAAATACCCAGAAGCTTAATAAGTAATTATGAAGGAGCATCTCAGCAGTTACCACGGATGAAAGTGGTCTTCCAATAGTCTGAAGTTACAGGATAGCAAACAGACAAAATGACACAAATTGATACAGAGTTTCTGCATGTATATTTTGTGTGACTCACTAAATCCAGTGATGTGCAGTAACGTGTATTTAGTCTGTGTTATTTTGAAAGAAGGAAACCCCCATATACTGAAAATGCAAGAAGTGTCAGGTGTACAACTAATTAAGTTAATTTTCAGTCTCAAAAAAATGAATAATTCACTTCCTTTTTTATAATCTTAATTTAAGGTACAAATTAAGTGGGTGACTTCTGTATTTCAGTGCCTTTCCTGTATTTCTAGAAAGTGTCTACATGGAAAAATATAGAATACATATGTAACAAAAATGCCAGATAATTTACAATAAATGTTAGCTTCATGCGCAATGAATCTATATGTCTGCTACATCTGCCACTAAAAGCAGTTTCAGTTATGTGTTTCCTTGATTAACAGATTTTTTATGGCTTAAAAGTAATGGAGCTATACACACTAGAACCCTGTCCTGCACCTGAGGTTTTGCCAGGAAGGGTGAAGTTAAGAATATGTGGATTTACTAAAAAATTAATTCACTTTTTCCTTTTTGCACCTTCACTTTTGAAGCATCTTCCTCACCTTTGCAGTATTATTAATTTAGGATGTTGATTTAGCCATTCTCCACATATTTCCTTGTTAGAAATTGCTCTACAAACAGGAGAATCCACTCTGGTGCAGAGATACATTTCATTTTAGAGTATAATGGCAAAACAGCTTTTAATTTAGGCCTTGGTCCTCATGGGG
>VZRW01007018.1:3000-143697 GCA_013398125.1 Aegotheles bennettii | reverse complement strand
GGAGCGTTGCTGTTGGTTTACCTAAACCATTACTTCGAGCTTGAAATAACAGCCACAGAAATACCTTCTTTTTTTTTCTTTCCCCAGCTCGTTTCAGTCCATGCGAACAATGTCTGGCGTGGGAAGTGGCTTCACCCCGGTTTGTGGATGGAAGAGCTGAGTGGAAGCGGGAATGGCTCAGCCCAGCCCTCGCAGGGCCGGGGTCCCACAGCACCAGGCCGTAGGGAGCCCTTCTGTACCCTGTGCTTTGTCACTGGAAATAAACGCCATGGGATGAAATTTTCCCACCAGATAGTGGTTGCCATCCACTTAAACCATGCTGTAACCACTTCTACACCGAGTGCCGTACACAGCGAAGTAGGGAAGTGAATGTTTGTGATAAAAATTAACCGGCAGAGGAATCTTCCAGGCTTTTTCAAGGCCGCAGAAGGCAGGAGAGGGCGGTGCTAAATGCAAAACAAATGAGCGGGAAACACGGGAAACAGGACAAAGAACGTGCACAAAAAAAGGTTCAAAGTTCATGCGTTGAAGAAGAGCCTGCTAATTTCAGGCTCGAAAACAAGTTTTTCAGAGCTGGATTTCATGCATCTACATGTTCTGATCGCCAAAATGTACACGCAGCTGAAGCTTTGTTGTGTAATTTGCGCTTAAACCTTCCATTTTCTGTTAACGTTCCAGTTATGCTGTAAAACAATCTGTGTGCAGTCTCTTCTAGGTCATCACCTGGTTGTAAACATTCAAACTGTTTTTCTCTGGCACGTCTTCCTCCTGTAGTTCTGTTAACTCTGTCTCCACCTTGGCCAGTCTTTGCACAATGCGCAACGATGACAGAACCGCCGGGTGACGGGTTCTGGTGCACGCTCACAGACTCGAATCCCCACAGCTTCTTCTCCAATCCCACTCACACAGCTACACTAATGAGTTCACCTTGGTTTTAGAACAAAAAAGTAAGAGAAGACAGTTTCTGCCTAGGCATAAAAAACAAGGGCGTTTACTTAATCCCAAAGAGAAAACAATATGCAATCAAGCCCAGAAATACCTGCAGTTTCATTTCCCAGGCATATCGTATCTACTCCGCTGTCAGTGGGCAATGAGACGTGCTCGTAAATAATTCCATCCCTGATGTAAACAGAAAAAGCTGTGTCTGTGCTGGCTGTGGATCCTAACCAGTGCTCTGCCCACCACATTTGTGTGGAATATGATCCTGTATTGTGTACCGTCCGAGGGGGTGGTATCCTCCAGCCATCACCATCCAGGACTGCTCTAACATACTGTTCCACTACAGTCTTTCACTACTATACTGAAATACAAACATGATTGTAAGACACTGAATCAAAACCACTGTTTACACAGCCTCACCAACACCGACCCTTCTCTGCCTCTTTCAGAAATCCAGAAGCTAGAGCCCCAGCTTTGGAAGTCCTGTATTTATCATGTCCAACCATCTGCTGCTTGGCATAAAATAACCCACAGACTAATGCTCTACATTTTTAATGGTTCCATGTGCGAGGTCATGTTTTCTCTTTCTACAGGGCAGTGTAAATATAGCCATGACATAAACAAGATGCTGCAGAAAGTGCCAAATACTTGCATAGCAACAGTAAGCTCCCGTTAGCAAGAGGGCACCATCTTTGCCCTTCTGTGCTTTTTTACTGTATTCTTGCTGACGGTGTGACCATGGTGCCCAGTGTTCCTCCGATTACTTCTCTGGAACAGCATCTGCCAACTGATTCTGAAATCCTTACTTGTCTTGTGCTGCACTTCAGCCCGTAACTGTTCTCACCAGTTACATGTATATAGAGGACCAAGCACTAGTACATAATCTTCCATACCATCCAAGTTTTAGCATGGTCATGACTGTGGTTTTGGCTCTGCCCAATGCAGAGTTTGGAGGACAGTGTGGTCAGGGACGGTTCCTAAGAAGTAATCTGGAGTTACCCACCAAACTAGGTGGCTGAGGGAGTACCATCAGGAGGCACGCTCTGCCCTTGCAAGAGGATAGTGCCTGGCAGTGTCATTTCCAAAACACACCCAGGAATGATGAAGTTCTGAACTATCGCCATTTTCTTCCTTGTAACGTTTCCCCTTGATGAATTTCTTTCTGGAGGCACTGTGTTGGGCAATACAAGTTTGCTTCCCAAGGTTGGAATTTAAACTGTCCACAAACTTTTGAAAGATCTGCTCATGAAAGTTTTTCTCTCCACTCCTTCGCTGGTCTGTTTATATCAGTTCATTATTACCTAACTCTCGGTTCCTATCCCAAAGAGCTTACAGTTTACATATTCACTCTGTGTTTGTACAGTTCTGACACAGTGGCGTTCCAGCCTATGATCTGGGCTCATAGTTGCTGTGGAAATACAAGTAAGAAGAAAATTGAGCTGTGTAGACTTCTATAAATTAATAAATCTGGGTTAAAAAAAAAGTTTACAAGCAGAGGAGTTTAATAAAACTCAAGAACAGATTCCTAGAGAGCATTACATAAGGTTCATGGGGGGGGGCAAGGGAGTGTGAAGACCTTAGGTTCTAGCTTGGGACACTAGATTTTCCTGTGAGTGAGCCAGTGAGCAAAATAACCACTCAAACCAAGAAGTTAGTTATTTAATGCAGTATCAGTAATGTCTTGTGTTTACTGCACTAAAACTGGAGTTCGTGTTCAGGCACATAGTACCTGGATTACGAATGACTGCAATTGTTGATGCATGCACACTGTGCATGTAAAAATTATTCAGTAAATAGAAAAGTTCAGCTTTTAGCTTTTAATTTATGATGATCTCAACAAAGACGGCTCTGTAGTCTGGTGCTGTCATTCTCTGGATTAATATCAAACTTGGAGTAGCTCAGGCATTATAAATTAAGAGCTGATCTAGTTTTATTCTGGTGTAAACATTAGAAAATAGTGGGACTCTGGTTCTGCAACTACCTGATTAAATGTCCCACCATTGTAACAAAGGAATAGTTCTCCTAACATAAGTAGATATTTTTATACACTACCTATAGTACCTGTGATAATCTGCTGAATTCTCTGGTTCACATTATTTTTTCCCTTTCTTTTTCTTTCCCTTCAAGCCCAGTTATCTAGTACTTCATTTTGTCCTTCATTTGAAGGCACAGTAGTGCTGGTTATTGTAGTGTGTAAAACCTAGCATTTAATTGGCCTCCTAGTGCTTGATTTATTTGAGAACTTTTTTTAAAGTTAGTAAATAGTTAGTTGCAGGGATTTCTGAAACATTTGACTCCCCTTGACTTTAATTTGTTGCCAGTGTTCTCTGTCCTGCTGTTTTTGCTTTGTCTCTATTCCTGGGATTGACTGTTCCCACCGTTTCAGTATCAGGTGCTTGAAGGTCTGAGTAGTAAAGAGGTTTGAAAAGAGAAAAAATGCCATCCTTATCCAACATGAAGCTTTATTCCATATGAAACCGTCTTGCTTTTGGCAATGTGTTCAATCTGTCACATGTGAGCAGATACTTCTGGCCTGCACCAGCCATCAAGTCTGCCCAGCCTGAGCTCCTTGCACTTCGCCAACTTTAGCTTTTGGATTTTGCTTTCCATACAGTCACAGTTACCAAGTATTGTGATTATCTGCTGACAGTAATGCATACTAGCCAATATGCTTCTGGCATCGTTTCTTATCTTCCTTCTTTGGCCTCACAGTTAAGAGGTGAGATGATGACATCACCCTCAGGAGACTGTGATGTCATCAGAAGTACTATAAAGTTTAAGTCATCAATGAGGCAGGGGAGTGACAGGCGTAAAGAGAAACTGAGAGTATTATTTTGTCAAATGATCAGATGTGGGATTGTAATTTTCCAGGAACTATTGCAGCTGGAATGAGAGGTGGGGCAGGAGGCACTGGTCATGTACCAAAATGCTCATCTGTAACAATGACACACTTATCGGCTCTCAAGCCATCAAGGCTTGCATTGCATAACTGAAGTTAATTTTGAGCCAAGAACTTTCGGACTTAGTTTTGTGACAGATACATTGTTTCCCACACACACACTGAAAATATAGTCCCAAAAAGGGAATCTGTGGCCAACGAACTAGCAGACAAGGGTTTTTTTTCCTTCTCAGAGTATAAAAAGTCTTGGTGATGGAAGTTCTCAAAAGAGCCCTTCTTTTTACTCTAGATCCACATCTACCCTTGCAAAACCATGAAAACCTCAATGCTTCCTTTATATCCTAGCAGCTTCTTCCACAGTCAAAACTCAGTTCTTTGCTACAAAATACTTGGCTACTGAGAAACAGAGGCATCTATTGACTCCTACAATCCAAACATAGCCAAAGAAAAAGAGTGTAGGAATATTTAAATTAGAAACAAGAGAGACTAAATGTATTAACCCCGATGGAGGTCCACTTGTACCAGTCCAATCTCATCAGAAAGTAATTTATCTCCAAGTCTGCAAATAACCAGTCTTGAGCTCTCTAAATGTAATCTTGGAAAGCTTAGAAAATCTTGAGCCCTGATAAAACAAAAGCAATCATGATGTATGAGATCAAGGATATAACAGTGAAATCATCAACATGTTCTTTCTTCAGCCAAAGCCCAGAATTCCTGCATGGGCATGTTCAAACACAGACCCATACTCTGCTCAGGCAAAATACATACTGAAGTTTACATCCACGCACGTACAAGGAATGGCAGATTACACACAATTCCGTGGAAACACCTCCGTCCTATTTTGGGCTGAAATGCTTTCAAACCCAAAAGCTAGTTTATCATCAGTCCAATAAATCCATGCATGACTATGCTTTTGCCCAGAGTATTGTTTTCAAAGCACAGCAAATCAAAAGCAAAATGATCAGTATTATTTGTTTAGAACAAAATAGCACAAAACATTCTTTGAGAACTTCAAACAAAGCTGCCTTACTTCCCAGGGTATAATCTTTTCTTTGCTATTCCAGCATCTCTGGCATACTAAAATAGCAATCTTAATCCTGAAAATGAAAAGATATTTGGAAACCAACTCCTTCTGTTGAGAGAAGATTGTTGCTTTCTTCTCAGCCTTATGTCTGCAATTTCTACATCAGCTTGCCTGCCAATATTGAATTATCCTCACAAACAGGTTCTGAACGTTATTGCTTGGGGGTTGTAAAGTAGCACTTCTTGATTAGTTTAGTGTGTTATTACCTACTTACTATGCAAACTAGTCTCTCTTTTCTGTAACTAGAAAAGGTGTAACAGCTATAACCAATAGGAAGATAAAGAGATATTTTGTATAAGGATTTTTCTTATGGTAGGGTACACATTAAGTGCTAATAGAGCTAAGCTTGAAGTTCATTCTGTAACTCCACTGAGTAAAGTGTCTGAAATCAGTTTTATAACAAAAGTCACAATATTTGATGCTTCTCAATGTGACAGAAAAATTCCTCCCTTCTGTGCAGACCACAGTATAAAAGTGATTGTTCTGAGTGTGGCTCCTGGTGGATGGTGTCACTGTCCCTTGTTTGCTTGTAGCTACAAGAAGCAGGTTTACTTGGCTTCGAAGTCAGAAAATTCTGAAATACCTCAGGTACTGTCACTAGTTCGGGCTGTCATATAAACTGGATGAAAAGGGTTTTAATCTAATCTCGAAGAAAGGGACAGATGAGGGATTGTGAGCAGGCTGTCAGGAGGAGAGGCAGACCCTGGGCTCTCCCTCCCCTAGCAGTGAGCCAATGGGGAATGCCTCTGCAAGCTTTGCCCAGAAGTTCCCCTCTTCAGACCTATCTTATGAATTTTGCTGAAAAAAAGCAAGATAAACCAACCTCTTGCTACTATTTTTTTCTCTCACTAAGACTCAACTTTCTTGAGTATTTGAATTGATAGAATGTAATCACATTAGGGCATTCATTTAAGTGACTGTGCACTTTTCCCACTTTTCCCAGTTCAGCGTGTGCAGCAGGTGTGAATCCCCCACTTTCCCTCTGCAAGGTTTTCTGTAAGAGTGAGGCAGGCACAAGGGTGCAAGTCTGTTCAAGAACTTTGGCCCTTGGGTCTTTCCACACTGCCTTCTCATTCCTTCTCATGTGCAGGCAGTGAGGACACCTTGCTCTGGCAGCGTGTATTTCAGATCTCTCTGATCTTTAACCTCTAGACTCAGTATCAGGTGATTCCAGGGGAGAGGTGAGATACTATTTTGGAATAATCTGTCTTAGAGGTATTTTCTTTCCAATTACATTCTTGGGAATGTTAGTGATTATGATTTATGCCAAGCACTGTGCCTGTTCTGAATTTAAACTACAGTCATAGAATCACAGAATGGTTTGGGTCAGAAGGTACCTTATACATCATCTAGTTCCAACACCCCTGCTGTGGGCAGGGACACTTCCCACCAGACCAGGTTGCTCAAAGCCCCATCCAGCCTGGCCTTGAACACTGCCAGGGAGGGGGCAGCCACAACTTCCCTGGGCAACCTGTGCCAGTGTTTCACCACCCTCACAGGAAAGAATTTCTTCATAAGATCTAATCTAAATCTACCCTCTTTCAGTTTGAAACCATTTCCCCTTCTCTAATGGGGACATACCATGCCCTTACATGCCCTTGTAAAAAGTCCCTCTCCAGCTTTCCTGTAGGCCCTTCAGGTACTGGAAGGTGCTCTAAGGTCTCCCTGGAGCCTTCTCTTCTCCAGGCTGAACAACCCCAACTCTATCAGCCTGTCTTCATAGGAGGGGTGCTCCAGCTCCCTAATCATCTTCATGACCCTCCTCTGGACTTGCTCCAATAGCTCCATGTCCTTCATATGTTGGGACTCCAGAACTGGACACAGTACTGCAGGTGGGGTGTCACAAGAGTGGAGTAGAGGGTGAGAATCCCCTCCCTCAGCCTGCTGATCACACTTCTTTTGATGCAGCCCAGGACATTGTTGGTTTTCTGGGCTGTAAGTGCACACTGCCAGCTCATGTTGAGCTTCTTATCATCAAATACCCCCAAGTCCTTCTGCTTGGGGCTGTTCTGAATCCATTCTTTGCCCAGCCTGTATTTGTTCATGGGATTGCCTCAACACAGGTACAGGACCTTGCACTTGGTCTTGTTGAACCTCACATGATTTGCAGATATATAATCTGGCCAAAAAATATAACATATTGTAATAGCTCTCAGGAGACAACAAGCTATTATCAGAAAATCTAATTCAATGTTGAACTGTGAAATTTCAAACAATTTTAGTTGGTCCAGTATTAAAATACTGTAAACAAATGTGTAATCAACTCTGCCTGATCTACTTATCATTATATAGACTCTCCCTGAGATAACAGCCAATGAAGGTCAGCTCTGTGCCCATATATTTCTATTCATGATTTGGAAAAAGCTTACAAGCACTTACACATACATACAAGAACTTTTTTAGCCATTATGTTTCAGGGTTATTTCAAGAAAATGGCTGCATTCAGGAATTAGCACTCTGTGAAGAGCATTTATCCCTGTTCCATAAATTTGGCAGCAGTGTTCCTTATATACAAGAATTTTACATAAGTCCATGGAAATCATTTACATCAGTGGAATCAGTGGAACACATTTCATTAGCTCCAGCATGTTCTGGAATAGAAAGCCTTTGCCCTGGCAGGCTGTATGCTTTACATATTCTGTTACGCAAATCTGAGAATTCATCAGAGGCTTTGCCCTATTCCTGCTGCCCTTGTCACGGTTTAGCATACAGTTTATCTACTGCAGACAAATCTACATACCATGAACAGTGTCTCAAACCTAGCAGCTTCTGCCCACAAAAGAGACATAAGCTTGTTTTACTATTATTCGCATGTCAGCAACATTGAGTTCAGTGTACCATGCACAAAAAGAGTTCTCATCCCAGTGAGTTTAAAGTCCAAAAAGTATCAGATCTGATGCTCGGTTCACCCAAAGCAACATAGTCCTGGTTCAAAGCAAAGGCTCTGCTCATTGTTTCAAACTGGTGAAATATGTTTTTTAAAAAAAGCAAGACTGGAAACAGAAAAGCAGGTATGCTTTGTATCAAGCTCTGCCATAGAACAAAAAGAGACAAAAGCCTGGTCAGAAAATACAGAAAAAAGTTCTATTTAATAGAAAAAAAAAAAAAAGACATACCAACAGGTAGCTTGAAGTCATATCAAGGTACATGTCTGCTTCTGATCTCAGCTCTTCATATATGCTGTTTTTCCTCATGCCCAACCCCACACTGCAATTGGGGCACAAACAAAAAACCTCCCTGTGCAGTCATCCCAGTGATATCAACTGCCCCTCCCCTGCAGCCCTAGGTGACAGCCCAGCTCTTTCACCCTGCATGTTTTGCATGTTTCTTAGATGGGTTTGGGACCATATTTATTGCTCATCTGCCTTGTCCAGGCCAGATGTAATTTACGTTGTGTAATTCTGCTTCCTGTGGCAGATTCCGTTTGATATGGTTTTCCCACTTTCTGTTTCATATTGCTAACGTGCCTGTACAGACGTAGGCACAGCTTAGTGCAAACAAGTCTTTTGTCTGCAAAATCCTTGGGATTTTTTTTTATTAGAGTCGATAAAATCTCCCATGATTTCCCATGATCTCCCTTCTGTGTAGTGTGTTTTAAATATAGCATATCCATATTACAAAATTCTTCCTTATCCTCTTCTTCATGTATTTCTGTACTATGTTTAGAGTAATCTAGGACAAGCAGCGTAATAATGGTATATAAAAATTAATTCTAAATTTTGCCCAGATAAAACGTAAACTGAATCTTAAAGTATAATCTTACTGCAAGAATGCATCACCCTCAGTCCTTTCAGAGCTACAGTACAAGTTCACATGACATGTTTTGGTTACCCTGGAAGTGTTCTTGTAAAGTTTAGAATCTCACCTGAATGCAGATCCAAATGTTCCTCAGGTTTGGAAAGGAAAGATCACATCCGTGCATTGCTTTACATGCATTTAATTTTCAGATTTTATGCTGTCTTTTGTTAATTGGAGCTCCTTCCCTATATATCTTCTTGGCATTTTGAATTCCCAGGTACTTTTCTGTCTGTATAGCTCAGTTTCTGAAATGGATGTCCAAACCCAACGGCTGTCAACAGCAACCAACCTCACCCTCATTTCAGACTGCCTGTTTGACTTATCCACCTGTCCAGTTTACATGACACTCCTAACATCAAACTCATGGTAAAGGTTTGATCTTCAATTAGTAAAAGTTCATGGACCTTCATGGAAATCTTGACCTATGTCTGCCAGACCCAAACTTTAAAGCTGCCAGACTCTACCAATCAGCTAGTGAATAGCCATAGACTCCAGGATCAGAAAGGTTCCTCCATAAACCATATAGTGTATCCTACACTGCACTGTATGCTACACATACAACCTGTGTAGGTTGTACGGAAGCACCTGAGTGGGATCTACATGAGATAGCATTATAGCTATGCTAACATTATGCTCCACCCAGGCTAATACATATCCTGCGAAGCCTACACAGTTCTGCACGGTGACTCCAATAGTTCAGCTAAGCAGATGTGTCTATGTGGTGTTGCACAGAAATGCTGTGGTCCTTCCTGTGATTTCAAACATGTCAGCCTCTAAATATCCTGCCCTTCCTTCACTGTAAGAGTAGGTCACCGCTGAGATTAGTCTAGAGTCACTAAGAAAATCATCAGGTTGTTTTCTAGATCTGTGTCTTTTCCCTCCTTCACCAATCACTCAGCAGTGGCAGGTCTATAACCAGGTGGGAAACGCCATTGTCCCTCTCTCATTACTTCTGTCCAATTTGTGGCTGTGTCCCAAGACCACCACCTCACAAATGTGGTCTCTGCCTCCAGAAACAGGGGCGTCTGGGAACATTTTCCCTGGCTCGGAGATGCCTTTCATCTCACATGTCACAGCTTTGCTGATTCTGTTCCAATTGCCCAAGTCAAGTGCCAAATTTCTGAATTTTTGTGCTGTTTTCCAACCTTATCCTGGCCAAATGTGAGGGCCACCAGTTTCACAGAGCTGCCCAACTTTTCATAGCAGTAAAAATACCACAGCAAACATACAGTAACACAGTGTCCAAAGGGTGACACTTGAACATGCTGCACTGGGTACCAGAAGGTGGACAAGAGTTGCCACTGCCATATCCTATTTCCCAAAGACCCATCAGGCTTCTAGCTAGGTCTGCCCTAAGGCAGTGGAGTTAAAAAACAAACAAACATTTGAATTCCTACATTTAGATTTCGAGTCCAGACATTTCGAATCCAACGGGGATCTTTCATCAATGGAATCTGAAAGAAACAAAAAATAATTAGTAATAATATAGTTCATCAACTATACACAGAAGTTAATGTATCCAGACGTCAATTATGGTCCTTGTAACCCAGCTGCTCCGATGGATACCTGTCCTGTGATTCCTTCGTAAGCCACGTTGCTCTTGCGTCATCCTTGCTTGTTATCTGTACTAAGAGATGTTCTCGATTCCCTCTTCCCACCATCTCAGTTTTCTGGGTTTTTGCAGAAGGATTTAATCCTCTGCAGAAGGATCTGGATCATCAGTTGGAGACAGCTTAGAAGCAAGGGATCCCTGTGAGCTCTGAAGAAGCACGGACCACAAACTCTGTTCATTCTTTTGAAGGATGGGGCTGCCCAATGCAAAGGACAGAGGCAGAGCTGTAATCCCACCCTAGGAAAAAAATCTTTTCATATGGCGGCATGCCTAGATCTGTTTGTGGTACAGAAAGACCTCTAATACCCAACAGGACAGGAGAAGGGATTTTGTAGGAAAAGAAGAGCACACTTCAGCCCCCTTGGAGCAGCAACCTGGAGTACAGGGGCTGCATAGCAGAGCCAGCAGTTCCCTGACTAGTTCCCTGTGACAGGCAGCACAGGAGCCTCAGCAGAGTGGTTGTATTTTCAGAGTCAGAGCCCCAAAGCTGAAGTGGCACACAATTACTGTGACAAACTTTTCTGAATACACAGGAGTAAGGGTGAATGGTGACTTCATTTTTAAAGACACCACAGTTGCAAGACACATTGAACTGAATTAGTACCTAGTAAAAAGGGTGAGCTTCCAGTGCTGCTGGAGTTCATGGGATTCATGTTTGATATAAAAGGAAGAGTTATTGAAGAGAAATCCTGTACTGTGTTTTATACTAGTTTTGATTCCATAGTGAAATTTTATACTGAAAGGACTAATTCTCCAGAATTGATAATTATGATTATATGAAAAAATCATTTGAAAGTTTTCCTTTTGGTGTCTAAAAAAAAATAACATTCAAATATGGCCAGGTTTGCTGGTGGTGCGTGTTCTGAAAACGTTCATATTCCTTCACATTCAAATACCATTTTTTTTCAAGCACAAATGGTCACCAGAAAAAAACAAAACTCACTGTACTCTTTAACATTTTCAAGTTATATGACACCCAGAATACTCTGTGGAATCTTACTGAACAAATAGAAAGGGCATGAAATCATTCCTTTTTTGAACTCACTCTCATTTCAATGCAGCTAATGAAACAATAACAAATAAGAAGGAATCAGAAATAGAAAAACAAGCATAACAGAAATAAATACACCCAGTTCTCATAGGTGCAGTTCTTAGGGGTTCAACTAATGTTCTTTACACTCACTCACACACTCTGTTGTATGTATAATTAGAATAACATTTCATGTGGGTGACGTGACAAGTAAGTTTGGGATGGCACCATCAGAAGACAACAGAGGTCTGGTATGTAGCCCTTCTCTGTTCATGATAACACCTTACATTAGGGATTGCACCACACTATTCAAACACAATTTACCAAGTTTCTCAACAACCTTATGGACCAGGAGGTATTATTAATTGCATTTTCCAAATGAAGAAACTGAAATACACCCTGATTGAATTACTTATTCAGTGTTACAAATGAAGTCTAGCATCAGAATTAGAAACAGATCTCTTTCCATATGGCCCATTGCTTTAACAGCAAAACTATCCTATCTGAAGCAAAACAAAAATACTGATATTACCGCACCAATAGTTACATGAACAGAAATGATCTTGCAAGCTAAATTGTTAACTGAAATACAGATGAGTGTTGTATGCAAATGCTGTAACTAATATTATTACATTTTCCAGTTGCATGTTCTTGTTTGGGTTTAAGAGGCATCTTGCTGCTTTGTTAATCATGATGGTGGCTTGAAGTTATTATACAGTTGACTGCTCAGTGATAACACTAAATATTTTAGAACATGAAATATCACAGTTTCATCCCATTTTACACAGTCTGAGGTGTGGGCCTCAGTGTATGTCTTTAGTCTTTGTCACTTTTTGAATTTCTAGGAGCGCTTCCACCTCCCAGGAAGAGGTGCCAGCCCTGTCCATGTCTTGACCATGTAAGAAGGAAACCCAGATATTCTGGCTGGATGCAGTGTTTGGGGTACAACTGGGGTCATTCCCTAGAAAATGCATGCTCCACAGTTTGGCTGTGGCTTCCAGATTCCCCAAAGGAAATCAGCTGTGCTAAGCAAGAACCAGTTAGGTTATCAATCTGCCACCTATGCACACTGCTGGATCCACAACCGCTACTTTGGAGGTGGGCTGGAAGGAGTGGCTGTGAAAGCAGACAATACACTAGTAGGTGCCACTTTCTTACTGCAAATATGTTGGCAGAGTGGATTAAGGGTTTTCTGTATTAATTCATCCCTTCTTCCTCTTACCCCAGCCTTTGCAGTCTGGTCTGGAGTTCACCCAACTAAAAACCAGCTCAGATGAGTAGATTTATTTTCAAATATCTGTATTCATGAAAGGACTAGACTGACCCTCCTTCCTTCCTTCCTTCCTTGCTTCATTTCCTTCTTTCTTTATTTCTTTCCTTTTTTCTTTCTTTCTTTTTTATTTCTTTCTATTTCTTTCACTGTTATTCTTTCCCTCAGTTTTGTTCCCTCAATTTTGTTCCCTTTTTCTCTCCCATTCTCTTTCTTTTTCTTTCTTTCTTAAAAATAATACAAGTTCCATGATTAAATAAATAAATCACAGAAACACAATAAGGGGAGCTGCCCAAGGAAAACAGTACGTTTCATTAGCAGAGAAGTGTGTTGCAACAGAGTTGGTAATTGTACAATAGTGCTGCTGCTTGTGCATTCAGTTCCTCTGAAAAACAGTGATCAGAGACAGTGCTGTAAAACATTCTTTGTGTACTGGTGTTACAACCATGTGACTCTCCAGGATCCCTGCCAGCAGTTTGAAAGTACAGTTAATGTTGCAGTTAAGTATTTGATCTTTATAGTTGCCTAATCTCTGCTTTTCCTAGCGTTTGAAAAACAACACTAAGGAGCTTTCATTCAGTCCTGCAATTAATGGAAAAATTTAGCTTTTGTTGGATCATATTTTGTCCATTGTTTAGAGCAACTGTTATAAACCAGCTGTCTACCATTCCTATTCAATAGGCTTGGAAATGCAAACTGACATGAGTAAAAATTATTTTAAAGCAGACACAATGAGTCAAATCTTTTCTTCAGCTGTGCCAGTCTCTGTAGTCACCCTGCTGGCCTTAGAGATCTAAGCTAACATAGAGAAAAGATGACCTTGCACTTAAGCTAGTGGAATAGGACCCAAGGGCTATTCCTGTACAAGAAAACTAAACAGAGTCAAGGCACAGACAGAGGCACTGGGACTCTCAGGTCTGTGCCCTCATGCTGAAAGAACAGCGCTTAGCACGGCTGCAGCCCCAGTGAGCTAGCAGCTCCTAGTTTGGGAATGAGCACAGAACATTTCCAACACGCATCTGAATGGAGCTAACCAGTTTTGGCAGTTGAAGGAGCATGGAGCTGACTAAATCAGGTGACATCAAAGCCAGAGGATGGGCACTATCACTGTTCAGTTCACTAGAATCAGTGCAGCCAAGAGATCCAGATCTCCTGTGGAGCTACCTGAGCTTGTTTCCTTCCAGAAGCGTGAACATATCACAAGCCCTGTTGCTCAGTTCTCCTGATGTCTAAAAAGAATAATATCCTCCTAAGATGTCAGGGTAAATTCATTAATAGTCATAAGAAACCTGTAACTTGTGGTGCAAAGAAAAATTTACATTTTGACCCCTTTATGACCCTTCTTGTCCAATCTGACAACATTAAACCATGCTGCATTTTTCCTAGCTAAATACGAAACATTTAGGAATTAAGAGATTTCTTACAGCTTATAGAAGATGGAGTATAACAAGAGAAAAATCAGAGGTAACAGATATAATGGCATGATATCTGCAAGAGAAGAGATCAATCTATACTTCATACTATATAAAATCTTATCTTATATAAAAATATTGCAAGGAAAAATGAAAAGGTGGTAACTGTAATCCACGTCTCCTTGGGAGAGTTATAGAGGTGCAGTGAGCATGAAATGCAACAAGAAGCATTTAGGCATTAGGAAAACTTTATAATACGAGGAGTAGGGAAGCTCTGGTATGGCTTGCTGGAAGAAGCTGAGATCTTTCAGAGCAGACTGAACACACATTTGTCAGAAATGTTTTAATTACAGTTGAATTTGCCTGTAGGCATGGAAACGGATCTAATGATCTCCGAGTCACTTCCAGCCCTATATTCTATTATTCTGTGACAAAGTTATGCAACAGGATGAGGCTGCATGTTTAGGCACTCTTTCCTAACAATGATATCTCACAGTGGAAAAAAATCAGAGACTGCTGGTGAAAACCCTGTTACATGGAATGTTTTGAATCTGACTAAGAAAATAGTGATAAAACTAGCTGTAGGGAAGCATGGCAGAATAGCTGAGGGGCAGGCTGGGTTATCTAGGAGGCTTTTCTGTCTCAAACTTCAGACTTGGTCTCACAACGTCACCTGACCAGTGTTTAACTCATCACACTGGTGCAACAAATGTTGTAAACAAAGTTACTCATTTGTGAATTAGTCAGGTAACTTAAATCTGGTTCCTACAGTAATCATGCCTGTTAATGTAATTAAGTACACACTGTATGTGTGCTTCATTCCTGCTAATACCAGATAGGAACATCCTATTTCTTCCCTTGCAGAGCATCTGATTTTATAAAACAATTGTAACACCCACCTCTGATGCCCAGAGGTGACTCTGCAGTATGGCTGCCTAGTGCGTAGCAACTGGTCTGTTCTTTCACGGAGACCCAGAGCCACTACCTTTGATGAGGGGATGCTATCTACACTACAGAGTATCTTTTAAGCAACAAAGAGGAAGGAGGGCTGCCTTCTTTTAAGATGAGATGACAATCCTAAATCTAGCACATGACCAAATTACCTTTCTCAATGACCTAAAGAACAAAAACCATTTCCTAGTATCTAGAATAGTCAGATTTGGCTGACAACATGAAGTTTTCCTGGAAAGGTGTGACTACAGAGATCTCTGTCAGAAACTGCAGTTGTTGAGTTACTAGTCAAATGGCCTGACACCTTAACCTAGCAAGCCAAAGAATTGCTGTCTATATTTACTTTCTACAAGAAGGCTAGGAAAATACAGCTGCTGGTCTGTAGGAGGCCACATGTGGGGCTGCAGCACATCGAGATCAGTACAGCACGGTTTAAGTACTTTGCAATGTGAAAACCATAGCCAAGCTGTATGAAGGGAGGAGGCCCAACAAGAAACCAGTTCTGCTTTATCACCTCACTCAAACTTGGTCAGCATCATCGCTTTCAAGTCAAAGAAGCCATTATGCTCAAGCATTTGGGTAGCTCTGAGATCCCAAGGCATCAGACAGAGAGAGAGAGACACAGGTATAGTTTGGGAAGATCTCAAGCAGCCTGGAGCATCCTCACTTGCCCAGCCTTCACAGCCTGAATTTCTATAGGGACAGTATGGGAGCCAGCGCAGGTCTTGCAGTTCCAGCACGATGTTGTCCCTGCCCTGTCATGGCTGAAAATACGGAAAGCTGCATTTTTCACTACCTCAAGTCTCTAAGTTATTTTAAAATCCAGGCATATGCTGAATGCTTTGTAATAATCCAGCCTCTAAATAATAAAAAAAAAAAGTTAGAATATCCATGGCATTTCTGTCCTGGAGCTCAAATCTTCTTGCTAAGCATCAGTGGGAGAAGAGGAACTGTTGGACCGCTGTGATCTGCAGCAGAGCCCAGGCACAGTGGTTTACTAACCACATTTAAAAGTGAGTTTGAGTAAAGGTAAAAATAAGGACTGGAGGCGAAACGCTACACAGCAGTTAAATTATGTAGCCAGACACCTCATTGTGTATGTCCCAGCACTGGGTTAACACACACGAGACTCCAGCACCCGTCTTTGAAATACCCGTCCAGCCTGTGCATTACACCAGGTCTGAATTCTTTCTGCTGAGCTCCTCCCATTTCTTAACCCTACATTAGTCACTCACTGGGGGAATTATCAGCTGTTTATCTAAGATTGCATGACACATCTACTGACGGCTGATAAAGGTTGTTTCCTCATCTCCACCAAACCATTCAGCTTGGGGAGCGTGTTTGGTGGCCGCCTCCATTGGCTGGCGTGGTGGCCCCACCACCACGCCGGCTGCTTGCTTTTGGCAGGTTATTTTAATGACTGCAGTTAACACCACACTTGGGAATGTTTCTCTTAGGAACTACCTCAGGCTACCAAAAGGTGTTTCATGAGGTGATTTTCCCACATCACCTGATCATCACACCCTCTCTCGTGGCATCCACCTTTTCAGACCCAGAGGCCTCCCAGCCCTCTCCTTCACAGTGCAGCCTTGCCATCAGGCCTGGAGATGGATGCTGCTGGCTGCAACTCTTCCCCAGCCCACCAAGGAAGGTCATACATGCCTTTTACAAGAGGTGGGTTAAAATGACTGCCTCCTCCTCACAGTTAAGGGCAGAAAAGTGGCAGGTAGTGGAGCTGCAGGGCTGTGGTATCTGCACCATACGAGCCCTCGCACGTTGGGCTTAGTTTTGTGGCAAGCTTTGGTTTGTCCAGACACTCACTGTTAACTACAAGGCAGAAGAGTTCAGAGCTAGATGCAGCAGAATATGGGATTTGCAGCCATGAATAATCTGAAAACTACTGGTTTTCATGATAATAGAGAACAGACCAAGCTGATGCCTGCCCCATTGATAGTCAATTAATTCTGAGACACCAGATATGTGCTTAGTCATGTACACAGAGGAAGAAAAAAAGCAAGAGCTGTAAAGAAACTCTTGGCTTAGTTCAAACATATCCTAGTCAAACAGGTACAGAAGTGGAGCTAAACCAGGAACAGGTTTGTTTACAGGCTTAAGAAACTGGGTTTGTGACACATGCTGGATCCTCAGGCTCTGCAGCACCCAGATGTGCACAGGAATAAACACTGCTGTAACTGCTGTGCTGCAGCCTGCTCTTTTAATAACACCCAGCAGAGTTGGTGTTTGTTTTCACTTGCTAGTAATTTTGCCATAAGTCACATACAAATACCTTACAGAATCTTGTGGAGAGCTTTCAGGAGGAGCACTTTCCCAATCCCATTTATTTTCTGTGTAAATCTGGGCATGAGTTTCAAGAGTGGGGTTGGGGTTAGGAAGATGACAGGCACAAAACTGGGTGCTGTGCACGGAAAAGCTGTATGAGCCTTTCATGTTGTGAATTGAACCCTTTGTCCATTTGTCCAAGGCAGCTGTCTCTGTAGCATGGCATAAATGTCACAGCAGCAAGTGGGAGGTAATGGTCATAGCTGGAAGCAACCTTTAAAAATCACTTGGACTTTTTATTCTCTCTGTTTACTCACTCAGTTTGCTTGTAGGTTTTTATTCAGAGGTCTTCCCTGTGGATATCATAGCTTTTTTAGACTGCAGGTGATACCTCCCATCCCCCTGCCCACTGATTTGTAGTAAGTCTCCCATCAGAATGCAATTTATTCAGAGCAGATGAAATTTTGCCACAGAGTGAAGTTGCTTCAAGTCAGTACTGATATCTAAGTACTTGCGTATAAGTAAGTTATCATCCAGAGTCAGCAAGTGTACCAACAGAGTAATGTGTACATCAAGTTTTAAGATATGATTTCATGACATGATTGAAAGAGTGATAACAAGCCTGCATTGAAGTGCAAGTGAATTAAAATATACACGAGTTTATTTCCACTTTCTTCTGTCCATTTGGGAAAAAAACTCAAAAAAATCCCAAACAGATAGGTGTGCTATGATTCTTTCAAACCTTTCAAGCAGTCAAATCCTAAAACCTCATATGCATATTATTAACCATAGAAAAAATGTGTCACTGTCTTGTATGTAGCCTTCATAGGTTTTTTTTTTAAGGGATTTGCTAGCCACAGACTTTTAGAGAGTAAGTTTAAGTCACTTTGTGGTACATGGGTATGTTGGTAACATGGAGAGGAATATGGAAACTTCTGTCCCAAGGTTGGATTTCTGCAGTGGAAACAACAGGAGAGGAAAAACAGTCCTGCATCTGAGGGGTGGGTCAGGAAATTCGGAAACTTCCATTGCAGCTGGCACTACCGCAGTCTCTCTGTGCTCTGCTGCACAATCTAGCTTCTGTTTTTTTAAATATAAAATACAGAAAATATTATCAACGTCAGAGTACTGTTATGAAACTGAATTTCTCCGTATTCACAAAGGTTCTGAGTTCCTTGGATCAGTACACAGGGTTCACATGTAGTAAAGACTACGTATACATAAAAGTAAACACAAGTTCATAAACAGACTTTGGGAGCAGTTCACTGCTGGATTTTATCCAAGAGATCAGAAAATAAGGAGGAGGGGAAACCTCAGTGTGCCTTTCATTGCACGTGATTTGTTTTCTCACTAACACTACACGCTGTTCAGGACTATTTCTAGGAAGAAGGAGGCGGTCATAAAAACCAATCAAAATACGCTGTGACTTTGCTGACTAGTAGATAAACAGCACACACAGAACAAGAGGAAGTTTTAACACAAATTCCTGGGCAGAAGCATCACAGAATGTGGTGGGGCAGGAGTGTATTATTCCTGAGGAGCAAGTTTAGTATTTGTTCATATAAAAATCTGCAAAAGCCTTTAGAAATATTTTAGAACGTATTAATAATCCCTTGGGCTTAACTAAGCTTTAATTAGTATGAAAGTAATTGGATTGGCTTTGAAATGTTCCACCATGTAACAATATCACACTTTTAGAGGTTCCCTGCCTCTTCTCCTACTTCCCTCGGTAGTTTTGCCTAAACTAGGCTCAATGGCCTGGCACCTATCACTCTCTTTTGTTAAATATCACGGGTTTTTTTCCAGGCACTACAATGCTATGGGTGAAGCTTTACAGATCTCCTACATCACCAGTGGATGCTCCACATGGGAGTGGCAAACCCCAGAACAGAGCAACAGGTCCTAACATTAACTACAAGTGTTTATTTCACACTCCTGAAGATGCCACTGCTGCTACGCTGCTGGTGAAGCAGCGCTGGAGTGATACAGCAACAAACAGCTGCCCTCAGGAATGCCTTTGGGGCTCTCTGTTTTCTGGATTTGTAGCTTAAGATCAATATGGAGAGACAGGTCTCAAGACCTGTGCCACAAACATCCCACAGCATCCAGCAACATGGCCGAGGACATCAGAGATCCACCTCTGTCAGTAGAGGATCCTGACCGGTATTTCTGTTACCTACACAAGGCTGGTTTTCCCCAGAAGTGAAATTAAGGAATTGAAAGCTCCATTTTGTGAATCATTTTTATTGAGTATGTTGGATTTTATAGGTACTCCTGCATTCAGAAGGATTATTAACTGCTCTTTGAAAAACAAACACCTCCTGATATCCCAGACTGGCACGATCCATTTTTATCTTCACAGATTAGGAAGTCAGTAAAAAGTGAGATATTGATGACAAGAGATAGCCTGTTCACTACAGTCCATAAAGTATTTATACCTATGTAAATCAATTCCTGCAGAAAGCAAGCACACACATCCAGCTTCTTTTGTTTTTCTTGAGGTAGCAACACAGGACTCCACCTTTCCAGAATCTTTCTCACCCAGGTCACAGTTTTCATTATGAGGCATCAGTGCAGTAGAAAGATTTCCTGCCTCTGGGTTGGTTTGTTAGTGTTAGTGAGATAGCATTACATTTGGAGTCCCCATGGCACACAATGCAAAGATGTTTAACATAAGAACCCTCCTCTGCTCAACCCAGATGTACCTATCTGACTTTAAGGACAGAGAATAGTCCTCCTGAATTCAAGGCCACCTTTCTTAAGTGGTATCAAATCCTGGAGCTGTTCCTCTTACCTTAGACATCAATAACAAAGAATCTGGATTCCCTTACCAATCGACAAGAAGTGTAGCATTGTTACCACATGATCCATCTGACCTACCTTAAGATAGCATGACACACAGCACCCAAATATAGCCTCTTTTCTGTAAATGGACCTCCAGCCTGTCTTGGGAAGACCATTTCTGTAACTGCCTGCTATTCTTTTTCCTTTAAATTTTTCCTCACAGGATAGATCTGCTTTTGTAACCTGCCTAAAGCACACCACTTCCTTCAGGGGACACAGCTCTATGAAACAAAGTCAACTTTTCTTCAGCAAAGCTCTCGTGGACAGTGGAAAAGTGAAAACAAATGCAATTGTATCCTGAAAATCAGTACAGCAGTCAGGAGAGCTTAATTTTTGTCAATATTAAATTCTCTCCGTGTTTTCAAAGTAAAGAATATACACTAAGACTCACAATTTATACTGCTGTTTGCTGGTCTGTAACAGTGCTAAGAGGCTTTAATTGTGTCCCACTTTGCCACATGCTCTACAGGGACAAAATAAAAAGGTTGTGCCAGAGTGTCTCTTTTTGTGAGTGTCTCCCTAATTTAAGAGAATGAAGGATTTTCAAATATTAACATTAAAAAATCTGGTCAATCATTCACTGGATGCTGCTTGTCACCAACTTTATTAGTATAATGAAGAACAAGACATCATTAATATAGACAGCGTAGGGTGAGCTGAAAAGTGTGCTTGATGTGTATGGCAGGGTAAGGAATGTATTGCCCGGCCACTGCAAGCCCAGCGACCAGTCAGGAGGTATGTTTGCCCCAGCACTCCCAATGTCCTGGCTTCAGGGTTGCTTGCCTGGGGATTTATAAAGCCATTTTACAAAGCAGAAAATAAACCACTGATGTTACCAAACAAATAAGGCCACTGTTTTTCAAAAGCTGTGAGGGTCCTCAATGTGCATCTTCCCCAACCTTAGCCGAAGCCTAAGCGAGCTTACAGTTCCCTCTGTAGGCAGTGGAGAGGTGTAGATGATTTCAAGGACTAATTTACTCCAACGGGATCATTGTCTTTAGACTGGAGAAATGGATCCTTCTATGGGTTCAAATGAACCCTCTTTTCCTACTGAACACAAATGAAGTAGAAAAACCTGTGATATCTATTTTGCTCCCTCTGACATGGGTGGAGATGAAATGAGTCCATGGGAAAGCAGGAGTGGGAGCCCCAGAGAATCTGTGGGAATCCCTGGAGCAGCTGGGATTGACACTACTTCCCCAGATGCATGTGAGGAAGGGTTACAGGCTGATGCCTCTGGCCTTTGGCAGCCCTGCTCAGCGGCGGCTGAAGGCTCCTTTCATCTCCTGTCAAAAGCTAAGGGAAAGCATTGCTGGGCTGGATGGAGCCCAGCTTTTGCATACATCTTATATGGGTGCTCTGTAGAAAGGAAACCTTTTCCCAACCAGTGAGTGCCCCTATCCCTCTGGATCTGCCATCCCTCACCTGCCAGCTCCACCACACTCTCGCCATTAACCCCCCATCTCTGCCCAGCCTTTCTTCCAAATGTGGCTCCACCACCACAGGCTGTCCCACTAATAGTCTTTTCCTACTTACAGGCTATAGGAAAAGTGCCCAGACCATGAAAAATCTAAATATCTGGGTCCTGCAGTAAGCACTGGGTTAATACTTAGGCCAGAACATTTTCATAGTGCCTCAACCATCACAGAAACCTTTTTCTCCTACCCAGCTGCCCAGAACCACTGAGAAAACTTAGTTGGGAAATTATAGAGACCATTGCCTCTCCTGCTGCGCTAACCTGTCACCCATTAGGCACATACTGCCAGCAGGAAAGTAGATACCTGCTTCAGTCTTGCAGTCATTAAGTGATGGTGTAGTATGTCTGCCAAACCCCTATTAATAAACCACCTTTTTGTCTGTCACAGAGTTAGGTCAAGATAAAATGCCATTCCTCTTCTACCATCTGTCTTTGTTTCACAGATCCTAACAGTGCTTTCTTTTCTGTATCATTTCCTGATCTACTGAGATTTGTGCAGAACTTACAAGAGGAGGAGGACTATAAAAATCAGTGAACTAGTCACATAAGTGAGAGTTACAGGAGACTACTTGTTCTCATCTATACCATTAGGGCCTGACTGTCCAGTCTATTACACTAGGGGGAAAGAGACAGAGAAAGTATATTAATTTTGAGCAAAACATGAGCTTTATGGCACAGTTTGTTGGATTCTGTGGCCATCTTCAGGGCTCCTCCTACTTTACAAGTCTAATACAGCTGCTGGAGAGGAGCAGAAGGAACAGATGAAATTGAAAATACAGCAAACTTCCTTCTTCCATCATTTTAACTCCCTTCACTTAATTTTACATAGGAGGGGCAAAAAGTATTATAGTGTTCATAATCATTTATTAAATGCATTACTCCACTCTTACAGCACAGCCTCCATGAATCTCAAAATATATTACAAAAGATGTTATTAGCATAATCCTCTTTTAACAGATGTAGCAACTGAGAAAGTTGCGGTGGGTTATTGAAACCCATCCAGCAGCACAAAGGAGAGTAGCTTAGTCATCCTGTCTTGGGCCAGCACTGCAATGATTAGGCCAAAAGCTACAGTCCATTTCTCAATCTTAGCTGAGAGTCAAGTCTTACTTGACTTACATTCAAGTTTTGTCCTCTATTGCACACACAACATAAAATTTCCAGAGAAAAGGATTTATGAGTGCCCAAATATTTTTAGCAAAGGTCATGTAAGTATTACTTTAAATTAGCTTGATTTCAAGGACTGTTGCATTTCCACTGACCTTCCAAAAATGCCAGGACTTGGTCCATGAATTCAATTTAACTAAGGATATAAAGATGAAGGACATTTAAATACCTACGAGAAAACTCTCCTTCAAGTTTAATATGTTTTGTTTTAAATTAGGCTAGCTATTATTAAAGAAACTGTTGTTTTTCAAGAGAGTATTCATACAAATATTTCTTGCAATTTATTCATTTGTTAAGGAATATATTTCCATTGAATTTCCTAAGTGTCCCTCTGCAGGAAAGCCATCCTGCAGATGTCACTGACTCATAAAAATCTCTAAGCAAAAGCTGGCAGACTGGAGATGCTTAGACATTTATGATGAAAATTGATTCCAGAACTCTAGAGATTTCTCAGAGGTATTTACAAAGTCCTGACATATACCTCTGCCTCATGTTCCTCTGTCTTCAAGCATTCAAGAAATACTGAGTCCATGGGATCCTAAAATACTTAGGAAAAGACAGGACAATCCATCCTGATTTCCAGATTTTAAGGGAAAATTTATGCTTTTATTAGCAAAACTATGCAGAAATCCCAATTGTTTGTGTAAGTAAAAATTAACCTGGACATATTTGATATATTATTTTCTTTTTGAAAGATCAACTCCATCCTGTAGCAGCTTGCGATATGGAGGATGTTAACATCAAAGCTGTCCTACATGCAAAGGGCGGGCAAAAAGTATGGTGCATTATACCCCTGCATAATGCAGAAAAAAACACCCCTGAGATGTAAAACACAGACGTAAAGGTAAATTAATAAAAAACTTTCATATGGTTAGGAGATGTACCAAATATCTGGATGTAAAGATACACCCAGATTAACTGACCTTTTTTTTTTTAAAAGGATACATCCAATGTATTTGACCATGTTTGCTGCAGGCTGTTAATTATCACATTGCCTCATTTCTAACAAGAGGAAGATAAATACTAGGCATCAGCCATAAATAATATGTGTGACCACTGGAGGTCACTTTTGGTTTAGAAATCCTCCCCTTTACAGGCCTTTTGGCAGCGATACAACTTCTGAAGCAGCAGAAAGGAGCACAATTGTCGTCTGCAACATGTTCAGGAAAATTTATTGGAAAACATTTATTTCATTTTAGGATATTTTGTAGCCTGGGGAATTATAGCAAATTATCTTCCCGAAACAGCTATTCTCAGTACATTTTTTTCCATATTACAGTTTAACAATGTGGCTATTTTAGCCTGAAAGACAATGTCATTAATAAATCAAAGACCTAAAACAACAATTATAGGATTGGGTTAGAATGAAAAAGAACATATTTTTAGTGTGGCTATGCAAGCAGATTACTGGCTCTGTACTTATAAGAAGAAAATGTTAAAACTATTCACCTGATCTCTGGATCATGTATCTACCACTTAGCTCAAAGGTTCCAAGTTTTTGCCACTGAAGAAGTAAAGAAAGAACGAAGAAAAATAGTGATATTCTGTGTGTTGGATTAATTTCTAGATTAATCCTGCAAATTCTTACTCCTCTGAGTGGGTCATCCTTAGATGACTGATACAATTGACTTCAGAGACGGAGTGTGTCTGAATAAGAAAAGTCTTTTTAGACCAGCCTCCATGTTCAGCCTCTTTCTTTTGCAGTTTTTCTTGTTTGCTCAGGCTCTCATGAAAGGGGGCTGCTTCCTGGCATGTCTTGCTTGGAAACAGCTATGCAATCCCTTTATCCCTTGCATTCCCCACCTCTGTTGGGCAAAAGACAGTTTGTTCATGCATTATGCCAGTGCGTTTAGGCAACAACACCACAAAACCAGCATTACTCCAAGATCAGACAAAGGCTTTTGCAAAATTCAGAAGACAGAAGAGAAAAAAAGGAAGACAGAGCAAGAGAATACAGAAACCTTGGCCTTTCAGAAGGAAGGATGGAGAATTTATTGTGAATGGACATGTCTCCATTGCCCGGTAACAGTGCCTCTAGTATAGTGTCTGCTGTGTTTAAATAAATGATTGTTATTATGTGCTGTGGTCTATAGTTTTGATTATGAGCTTCCTGGGAGACTTTAAAGATAAAAATCACAGCTTGCTACTTGTTGAAGATTTAAAGAGCTGTAATGTCTAAGTGGTACTGCTGAGGGATAAACGGACTTTTGACTCCTGCCCCTGAGTGCCATGGCAGTGCTGCACAATTTTCCAAGACACTGAAACCTCATCTCCCCAGAGGTTTTATTAAAAAAATGTATTTTTAAGATTTTTTGCTTACTTCATTTTTCACTTCAGTTGCTGAAACCTAAACAAAACTCAGGTGCATGCACACAAAATCCCTTCCCACAAGAGGAGTGTCAGGCCCCTATAAGACACAATGCAAAGAGACTCTGCAAAGCTGACTGGAGACTCTCCATTGCTGTCAGATTTGCAGGAAAACCATCCCAATACATCAACTACGGGCAGTGGAACAGGTGTACAGAGAGCTCAGGGTTGGTGGCGAAGGTGCAATGGAAGGTACCAGATTCAGCTGGAACAACAGAGACCACAGGTTAAATGAGAAATGGTTTCAGGAACTTCTTTTTCCTTCTGCACTCATATATGTGACATTATATTGGTCATCTCTCAGACAAAATGTGGCTGATTTTCCTATGAGGGTGGCTACTGGTAGCAAAAGAGAGAAAATTATCTCAGAGGATGGTCTCAGGGTCACTTTCCCTCTCTGTTTCATGAACTGCAATCCCAGGAAGGATGTGCCTCATTTCTAATATACGGTGTATTTAATCTGGGAGCATGGGGGCTTGACCTGTGAGGCAGCATGCCCTGTCAAGATGGGCATACACAAAGCTTTGTGGTAAAACATGTCCTTCTCTTCTCGCTGCTCCTTTACTCCACAGGCAAGCACAGCTTTGCTTTCTGCTCCTAAACTCACTTCCACCCCATCTCTAGCCCTCGACATATGCAGCTCCATTTGCAATTTCTTAATTATTTCTAGCTCTGTAAAAGCAATGAGATCCACAAAACCATTTGCTCCCATTTCCTTAACATCACCCCCACCCCCACCCCCCATATAATTTTGAGCAAAGTAGAAGACAGTTCCGCTTTTCCTGAATCATTTTGCCATGAATGCTCTTATCTGAAAATCTCTGTGGATTCTGGGGTTTCAACACAATGGCCACTTTTTGTATGGACCCCATTAGGGCACCCATGACCTTGTGGCTCCCTGGGTGACAGCGGTGAGAAACACTCCATTGATGACAGCCCAGCCCTCATCTCTTCTTTGGTTTGGAGTAGAAGCTCTTTGGGAGCCTGCAGTCTAAGTGCTAGACTCTGCTGCTTTCCAGGAAGTTTTTCTTATCTCCCAGAGACAGGGGACTTTAAATGGAAAAGGTTGCAACCTTTGCCATGACGGGTAAGAGCTTGACAATTTTTTAAGTACAAACCTCTGAAAGTGGTAGCAGGAAACAAATATGTATCACTGCTTTCAAAAATCTCCGATTTTAAGGCAGCACTGGTTCTTGGAGATGTATTTGTGCTTTCTGCCTGTCTGGACTGGGTTTTTCTTGTGTTTCACACTTGCAGCCCAGATCTCAGTGTAGGTTTTGCTTAGCTGCTCGTTCAGGGCTGCTGAAGCTTACCCCAGGGCTGACCTGTCCTTAGACTGTGACCTTGACATGGTACAAACTCCTGCTGCAGGTGGGATTCAGCACTCACTGACCACTACAAGGAGTAGGAGAGTTGGAAACAGAGAGGTTAACACTCCATTGCATTTATGGCAGCATAAGATAAGTGTTATTAAAGCACTACTCGTCATGCAAATAAAAGTTATCGTTCAAAGGCTGTGTAGGCGACAGGAACTAGGGGGCGAAGCAGCTGACAGCCGTGATACTATTTGCCTACCACTTATTGCCCTCACAGCCTTTCGTCCCCATGGGCTGAGGTGAACTTTCAAATCTATTTTAAGACAGGGTAGGCTCTCTGAGACATGATCTCCAGACACAGAAAGATTGCTGACCTCCAGCGATCTGCTCTAAATGAAATGCAAAAGGACTCGTTCTCCGATCAGCTCCCCAGAGAGGTGGTCTGGGAGCTCCAGGGTGAACCACAGGGAAGGGTCCAGGTTCAACTTGCTGGTGGGCAGTAGCTGGGAAGGTAGCACACATGCTTGATGGTGAAGGAAAGCAGATCTGCAGTGAATAACCCTTGAGACTTATTGACCCTTGCAAAAATACATCCTCCAGTCACTGAAGTGTCAGCCCTCCTAAATGGGAACAAGAGGCTGTAACGAGGCAGCACCTGCACCCTGGGCTGCAGCTGTTGACCTGCTGGGCACGGCGGAATAAGGCCACCATGGGGGAAAGCAGCTCCTGCCACTGAAAAGCCTGAGGAATGCTCAGCAGATGGCTGTAAACAGCCCACCAAAATAAAACAGCAGAAGAGCCCACACCATGGACCCTGTGCATAAGATAGTTGAATCTTTGTGCCTCAAGTGGGGGAATCAGACTCCCATGAGAGATCTTTCACTGGGGAAGGTCCATGGAATGGGGAAGTCCCAGAGCCCAGATCATTCCCATCTGCGGGGACAGTTGGGAACAGTCCTGCTGTCAGAGTAGCTGGGGGCATTCTTGATGTAGAGTGCAGGAGACTCGAGGTGACTGCAGCCACTGGGTTAAAGGGCTCTGATCTCCAGCTGGTCTGAGCCCGCACAGCATCAGCAGGGCAATTTAAGCAAGATAACAGTTTTCTTGCAGTAAAAGTCTCACAGTGAGAAACATGTAGATGTTTGTAGCTTTCCAAAGAAGCTGATGAAAATTAAATTGTTATCCCCCATTGGAATCTGGTAAATTCAGGACTGCCTGCAGCCCTGGAGAAATGATGGTGTTTTATCAAGGACCTAGTGGTTTGGCCTGGGACTCAGCAGAGACTGAGAGAAACTTGTCCTTGAGAAGCCAACCAGTCCCCCTCCCATAGCAGCATCAACTGCAGCTGTAGCACAGGCAGCAGGTGGTAACTTAGTTGCAGCAAAGCTTTGAATTTCTAGAAGGCTTCTCCCAGAGGATCCCAAAATACAATATAAACTTGAGGTTAAGCTAACCTAAAAAAGTTGAGGGGTGGAAAGAAATTAAGGTTACAATCTTCAAGTGTGCCCATTTGCTTTGGGTACCCAGTACCAGTGGCTCAGGGGGGATTTTCACAGACACTCAGCCCTTGCATTCAGGTGAAATTTGTAGAATTTCCTATGAACATGAACATCATGAGCTGGGATCTCTGAGCAGAGCTCTCCAATAAGTGGAAAGACTGGAAAATAAAACTGAATTTTGCCTAGGGCCATATGGGAAGTTTGTATTTGGTTCAGGAATTTGCACAGATCTCCTTGTGCCTGCTATACTTTAGACAGGCACTGTCTTGCTCTAAAATCTGGTGGTAATGCGGGTGGGTGAGTACTTTCAATGTCCCTTCTACATATTTCTGTAATTAAATGCAAACAGCATTGACAGCACCTGTTAGCTAAGCTACACAGCCCACAGCATTTTACTAGTTATCAGGTTAAAAAAACCTTTATGGGGTCAAACAAATAAACACAACCATGTGGAGAGCTTGGAGATGTTTTAATAATATTGTCTTTTCTCCAGTGTGGTTTTTTTGCTAGTTAAGTTACTGGTTTCAATGCCCACCACAAAGTGTAACTCAGAAAATCCCTCCATGGCCCAGGCGTGGGAGTGATGGGGGGACACAGCAGAAGGGCAACAATGCCCAGGGATGCTGTGGGGCAAGTCAGACTAGGCGCCATGTCTCCATCTGAGATAGTCCTGTTGCTTTGCTGAGTACTATTGCTCTTTGCTCCAGGCTAGAGGAGCGTAAATGTTCTCCACACATGGCCCAGCAGTGGCCATTTTGGGCAATATTTGGTTGGAAGAGAAGCTTCACAGCTGCATGGGATTCTTCCAACCCATCTGTTGCTCTCCCTGCAAAGCAGCAGCCATACAGCCCAAAGCATCTCCCCTGAAGCAGCCTCACACCATCCCTACGGGCACGACAGCTGCCTGACCCAGAGCACAGGAATTTCAAGCACATTCTTAAAAACAAAATAAATAACCTCTGACTGGACTGGTGAAATAATGAAAAATCTAGAATTCAAACAAACTAATCACAGGAATAAAAGACCTTCCTCCACATTCCCACCACCAGTCTTATCCCCTCACATCACACTCACACCTGGTTGCCAACAACACATGCGACAAGAAACCCATATGTCCCTGTCCTGGTCACAAAATGTGAAATCAGGTTTCTGTGCCCAACACACAGCCATCCTGACTACAGCACCCCTTCACTGCTATTTAAGGCCTGGCTTGGCTTTTTGGTGTTGTATGGACACGAGCCACAGTGGCTCCACCATCTTGCTGGGTTGCCCCAGCAGAGCAGAGCAAAGAGGGCAGCACAGGGTCACCCAACCACACAGCACTGCCCCTGATTGCTGGGACTAGGGGAGAGAATGGTGTCAGGGAGGCATGGGTGAGAGCAGGAATGGTCCCTGCCCTCTCCAGCTCTCCAGCCCATCTCATTTGGTGAATATGCTCAAATGTGGTTGCTAGTCCTAGAGCCAACCCTGTGCTAATGGTGTGGTTGGGATGAGTTCCTCACCAGTAACACACGGCCCAGTTTGTCAGACACTTGCAGACACTCTCACTGTCCACAAGTTGTTAGTCTGTCACCAAGGGTTTGTCACCAGTGGGAAGAGGGGAGTGGGGAAGACCCAGCCTGGTCAAAACGCTGGTGACACAACACTGTCATGTTGACTCCTTCATCACATCCAGACCATTACCCTGAGGTGGACATGTTGTCTTCTACCCCTCTTTCTGTACATCATAAACTTCTCACCTCCCCATCTATCATCTCCTCCCACCTTTGCAGGGTGCAGTCTGGGGCTATTGCCAGTACAGTGCTCTCAGGGGGCAGGGATGGACTGAGAAGGCTTTAGTCTGCCCTTTCCAAATCTATCTAGAACTGGAAAATAAGCTCTCCCCAATATAAGAGAGCACTGTAGTATACAGCAGCCTCTCCACAGTTTAGATACAGGCTAAACTGATGAAAGAATGGGCTAGAGGTATTCACCTCTGCATTCTCCATACAAAGTTGTGGCAATGCACTATAGCAACTGCAGAGGATTTATAATTATCTTACCTTCACAGGAATTCTATAAAGGCAAATACTTAAGGACAGCATAACCTAAATAGTCCCGCAGTAACCTGAGCTTCAGGTCACACTGCTCCGGCAGAGTCCTCCCTTTTGAACCTTCCAATTTCCAACAACACAGTTCAGTCACAATTTTCTGTTGAAACTTCACACGGCATCACATTGCCAATGACTGGTCAAAAGTAGAAAATAATCTGGACTGATTATACAGGCTTTTATGGTATTTTTTTTTCTTGCTGCTTAATTTGTGTAGTTACTGTGGAGCTGTGTTCCTAAGTATGTTTTTGTTTCATGTCAAAGGACATTTGCTTCTGTTTCAACTCTAGTACCACCATCCCCACTGTGTTATATCAGCTTCTCTCAGCGGTACATAATTTATTTGTTATTTTTTCTTTATTCCTCCTCTGAAAAGGACATAAACGTACAATCTCATCCATATCCTTAGGAAATGGAAATGTCTGCATGAAGTCATATTTGTGTGGTACACTTGCAATGTCATGATAAGTTGGAGGAAGTGTTTTGAGGTCTAGATGCTCACAAAAACAAATTTTTGCTTCTGGGAGCATGTAAATTTTTAATCACATGCTACTTTTCAAAGCTCATGTGTTTATCTCTGCATACCTAGGGAATGTTTTTATTGAAGAGCTCTCTATTTGGAGCTTTTAATGTTCTCAAATATATGTATTCTGTCATCCTCTCCAAGGACCACAATTTTCTCTGTACTCTATGATATACTGGCACACAGACCACTTCAGTAAATCTATGGAGGCAAATGGTCCTTCTTTTCTGAAGTCCTTAGCAGAAGCCTTTAGTCAGCAACTCCTAAAGGCCAATAGCAACAGTTTCAAATTATCTTTACCATATCTATTTCTATCATAAATTCATTGTGTTTTATATGCTGAATAACACTGTTTATTTAACTTGTAATTAAACTTACAGTTTTGTTGCAGAACAATTGTTCCACAGAGCTGTGGGATCCAGGATTTCCCTTAGCAATTCAATAGACTTGCATGTGAAAGAAATTCCCAGAAGTAAACTTGTGCTAAATTATGCATCATACAAATGCAGTAGTCAAAATGTTGTGTGGCATATTTCAATTTTTAGTAAAACCAATAGCCAGAAATCCACTGACATTTGACATGAAAAAAAACAATAAATCCCTTCTGTCTTTGAGAATACTCAGTTTGGGTTTATGCTGAATGCATCTTAGATGTTCCTTAGCACTCCAACCATTCAGTACCTAACTCTCCACACCCAGCTTCCATTCTTCTCAGTCTGTAGGGGATTTTAGTGGAAACAGAAAGTTTCCTCTTATGTTTAATTAAGAAATCAACATCTATAAATTATCTTCCTACCCATCAAAAATAGACACCCACCAACACAGAGATACTGTAGCTCACTAGGAAACCTGTGTCCTGACAGTGACAACAACTGGTACTCCTTTTCATCCTCCCTGCATGTTCCTCTGAAGATGAGACTATTTTAAATCCGCATTCCTATCATCAGCTAAATAAATTTATTCTATGCCTTTTACCTTAGAAAAACAATTGTCTCTGATAACTCCTTGTGTACCTGAAGGAAATATCAGTTCCATGGTTACACACACATTCATGCCTGACTACAAACACTTAGAAACCATGACAAACATTGACATTTCCAGAAAAATCATAGATATGCGTGTCTATAAGGAAATTTAAGATTATGAAATGAAACCACAAATACTAATTTAAAGACATATAATAGTTTTTTAATCACTTTAATCCTTGTTTTAAAGTAATTGAAAGTCTGGTGTTATACAATCCTCTTTTCCTGAAACTTAGAGAATTCCCAAGACCATTCAGTAGAGCTGTTCCTATTTCCACTGGAAAACTTTTCAGAGTGAATATATTCTCTGCCTTTCCATCATAAAACCATACTGAACCACATCCTCTCTAGTAGAATCAGGCATCAAGCCCAGATCTTAAAACACAGAACCATGCAACCCCTGCTAGTGGACCATCAGTGCAGACTGTCTTTCAATAAGGCAGCTCCTATCTTACCAAAAATATTATGGCAAGACATTTCTGTATTTGTAATAGGGGTCTCACTGGCTCTTTTCTTAATGCAGACATTCAAAGCAAATGTTTACACTATTGTTTACATCATTTTCCCTCCATTATACCTAAAATGTATCTTTGAACTGTGCTGCTTTACATGGCCAGTGAGAGAGCAAAGCAAACAGTACAGAATCTTGTAGCATCTGACATACACAGCAGAAGCAAAAGAAGGGTTTTTCCATTCAATTTTTTTAAAATGTCCACAGCTAGAACTAGAACAGGCAGTCTACAAATGTCAGACACAAAACAGGCAGACACAAATGTCAACAGGAGAGTGAAAAAGCTGATGATACTCACTTCTATCTAGGTTCACAAATCATATATTTTCTTTTTATTATAGAACTTTAAGTGTTATTTATGCAACCTTAGGGCATGAGATCTTACCCAAGACCAAGGGGAGCCAGTTGGGGTCTCTGGCTGGTCTTCCTCCTCAGATGACATCCTGAGCTGATAATTTTCCCCCATTCTTTGCATACACTACTAAAATCACTCTTGGTTTCAGCCATATACAAAAATGCTTCCTTCAAGGTTTAGCTGTTGACAGCAAAGCTCCAGAGAATATAATTTCCCAGCTATCATGTTTGCTTGCTAATTTTACCTGCTGAAGTTCTTGGAAGCACAGTCAGAGCAAGAAACCTGAGCTCAGTAAACCAGCACACACTTTCCTTGCAACTGACTCCTCATGTATCCTAATTAAGTCATAAGGTTAGGTGAAAAATTAGAGACTAACAAACACAAATTCCCTTCAGTCGGTATCCTTACTTTCATGTGAGATTTTTATGGTCAGGCAATTTGCCGAGTTATAAATTCTGTGAACAGAATACAAGGAATTTTAACTGCCAACATTTTATTACCATCATTAATCATATTTAGTACAGATTTTAATGGTTTAATTTTGTTTTCAAGACAGGTTCTTAATGTCAAAGTCTTATTCTGCCATTCTGCACAGCTGCACAACTTCACAACCATAACTGTATGTGTATGAAGGCAGCACAGCTTTTCTGTTCTCTGGAATCAAGTCTGAAAGAGAGCCATTTTCTTTTCAATTTGTTCCTTTTGGTCTTCTGTTTCTATTGGGTTTAGTACCAGAGTGTAGAATCCAATTATTATAGATCTCACCCTATGTAACTTCAGACAAATTTGCCCTGATACCTGTGAGACTTCTGGTTCTGGAAGAGGAGACTGCTGAGTCCAGCATCTCAAAATCACTTCTGGCAGCTGACAGGAATGGCAGCTGTGTCTCCAAGATCAGACGTAGGGAAGCCTTTGTGCCTGAACTGAACACTAATTCACAGCTATGATACACTCCCAAACTCACAACTTTTAGCTTGAATCTTATTATTTATTATTCCTCTGCTTATAAGGCATGTGGTTGCAGTAGCTGGTGAAATACAACTGCTATCAAAAAAACCTGAACCCTGCTGATACACCTCTGACTTCAGGCAAAGGCTTGTAAATCCTTCCCCTGAGTTATGTAGCAAAATGGGCTATTTATAGCACACCATTGCAGGAGAGTCCTAGTGTTATGAGCTGATAATGGTTATCAAATGAACAAATATGCCCAGCTATGTTTCATATTTAACCTTAAGCTATATGCAAATTCAGTAAGTAATAAGTAATGGAAAAATAAAACTTTGGAAATATAGCATCGAGTAGAGAAATAGCCTGTTGCCAGCACATGGTCTGTCATCACTGTTCACTAAGCTCGACAGCATGTAAAGACAAAAGAATAAAAGGTGACAGCCCTCTCTGATAGCTGGCAGCCCCACCAGGCATTGTCAGTTTGAGGATTAGGGCATCGCACTCACACAGGCTGTGGTTTGACAGCATGTCGTTTTCAACAGCAACATCAACATCAGCTGTACTTGCATTTATCATCTTCCTTATCCCATACTGCAGGATGCAGAGCTTTTAAAAGTCTGGAATAGTTCCCTGAAGCCATTTATTCTGGAGTCTCAACAAGAGCTGTGACATCCCAACTGAGGACATCACTGCTGCCTGGAGTTGCCTTAACTTTTGGGAGTATTTGGAACAAGATGTTATTCCTGTGCATCAACCTATACTAACACAGCTGCTAAACTGCTGCAAATATCTGACATGGCAAAGGAGATGTCAGTTTGCATCACAGGACTGGCACCAGGTGCAAGAAACACACTCTAGGCTCACTCCAGTTACCCACTAGGCCTATGGGAGTGCACTGGGTTGCCCTCAGAGTCCCTCCTGCACTGGCAGGCAGCCTCCTACTGCCAGCACTGACCTGCCCCTGAAACTCTGCCACTCTGGCCCACTGGTGCCAGCCCCTGATGGACTTTCCACCTGATGGATGACTTAGGATCACAGGATATTGACCTAGAAGACATCTGGAAGAGACCTGATTTTCAGAAAAATTGATACTAACTTATACTCATTTAGGTTTCACATTAGAAACACAGAATCTGTGGTGGTCCAAGGGCCAAGTCACTCTCAAGTTGTAGGTTAACACTTCCAAGAGAAAACAGCACAGCACATAAGTTAGCAAGATGCTCGGAATCACAAAATCACAGAATTGGTAGGGTTGGAAGGGACCACAGTGGGTCATCTGATCCAACTTCCCTGACCACGCAGGGTCATCCTAGAGCACACGGCACAGGACTGCATCCAGACAGCTCTTGAATATCTCCAGTGAGGGAGACTCCACAACATCTCTGGGCAACCTGTTCTGGTGTGCAGGATCTCGCACAGTAAAGAAGTTCTTCCTCATGTTCAGGTGGAACTTCCTGTGCATCAGTTTCTGCCCATTGCCTCTTGTTCTATTGGTTGGCACGACCAAAAAGAGCCTTGCTCGATCCACTTGACACCCACCCTTTAGGTATTTATGCACATTAATGAGGTCCCCTCTCAGTCGCCTCTTCCTGAGGCTGAACAGGCCCAGCTCCTCAGCCTTTCTTCGTAGGAGAGATTCTCTATACCCCTGACCAACCTAGTGGCTCTCCATTGGGCCTGCTCCAGGAGATCCACATCTCTTTTGTACTGTGGAGTCCAGAACTGCACACAGTTCTCCAAATGTGGCCTCACCAGGGCTGAGTAGAAGGGCAGGATCACCTCCCTTGACCTTCTGGCAATGCTCTTTCTAATATACCCCAGGATTCCATTGGCCTTCTTGGCCACAAGGGCACACTGCTGGCTCATGAGCAGTTCGTTGTCCACCAGGACCCCCAGGTTCCTCTCTGCAGCACTGCTTTCCAGCAGGTCAGCCCCCAGCCTGTACTGGTGCATGGGGTTGTTCTTCCCCAGGTGCAGGACCCTGCACTTGCTCTTGTTGAACTTCGTAAGTTTTTTTTTCAGTTCACCTCTCCAACCTATCAAGGTCTCTCTGAAGGGCTGCACAGCCCTCTGAGGTATCAGCCACTCCTCACAGTTTTGTATCATTGGCAAACTTGCTGAGGAGGCACTCTACCCCCTCATCCAAGTCACTGATGAACAAGTTAAACAACACTGGGCCCAGTACAGAGCCCTGGGGTACACCATTAGTGACAGGCATCCAACTGCATACAACCTCCAATTGATCACTACACTCTGGTATCTACCACTCAGCCAGTTCTCAATCCATCTCACTGTCCGCTCATCCAACCCACACTTCTTAAGTTTGCCTATAATGATTTCATGAGAGACAGTGTCAAAAATCTTGCTGAAGTCAAGGTAGGCAATATCCACTGCTCTCCCTCCATCTATCCAGGTAGTTGTCTCATTGTAGAAGTCAATCAGGTTGATCAAACATGATTTACCTTTAGTGAACCCATGCTGCCTGCTCCTAATTACTTTTTTGTCTTCCATATGGGTAGATATGGCCTCAAGAATGAGGCACTCCATCACCCTTCCAGGGATTGAGGTGAGGCTGACTGTCCAGTAGTTCTCTGGGTCTTCCTTCCCACCCTTTTTAAAGACTGGAGTGTTATTTGCTGTCTTCCAGTCCTCAGGCACTTCCCCTGATCTCCATGACTTTTCAAAGGTGATTGTGAGAGGCCTAGCTATGACATCCGCCAGCTCTCTCAGTACTTATGGATGCATCCTGCCAGGGCCCATGGACTGGTGGATGTCAAGTTCACTTAGGTGTTCTCTGGTCCAATCCTCCTCAATCAAGGGAAGGTCTTCCTCCTGACCTTCGTTCACCCTGGTCTCCTAGGTCAGAGATCCCTGAGGGAAGACTGAAGCAAAGAAGGCATTCAGTAAGTCTGCCTTCTCTGTGTCCTCAGTTACAAGGGTCCCCCCTTCACTCACTAATGGGCTCACATTATCTTTAGGTTTTCTTTTGTTATTTACATAATTGAAAAAGCTCTTTCTGTTATCTTTGACATCCTTGGCCAGGCTTAGTTCTATATGGGCCTTGGCCTTCCTAGTATGATTTCCACTTATTCTGGCCACCTCTCTATATGCTGTCCAAGTGGCCTGACCTTATTTCCATCTCCTGTGAACTTTTTGCTTGCACTTGAGCAAAAACAGGAGTTCTTTATTCATCCACGGAGGTTTTTTGAGCCCATGGCCCAACTTCTTCCTCAATGGGATGCATTGTTCTTGAGCCTGGAGGTAGTGAGCCTTGAACATTGATCGACTCTCCTGAAACCCTCTTCCCTGCAGGGCCTGCTCTCATGGGATTCTTCCAAGAATGTCCCTAGAGAGGCTAAAGTTAGCTCACCTGAAGTCCATGTTAATAATCTTGCTCTCTGCCCTGCTACCTCTACGTTCAACACTGAACTCTACAATTTCGTGGTCACCACAGCCAAGGTTACACCCAACCTTCACCTCACCAACAAGGTCTTCCTGTTGGCTAGTCTAAGGTCAAGCAGCACACCATTCCTTGTGGGATCCTCTCCTACCTGTGACAGGAAGTTATCTCCAATGCTTTCCAGGAACCTCCTGGACTCTTTGTGCTTGGTTGTGTAGATTTGCTAAGAGATGTCAGGGTAGTTAAATTCCCCGACAAGAACCAGCGTCCTCGAGTTTGAGGCCACTTAAAGCTGTTTATAAAAGGCCTCGACCATTTCCTCCTCTCGATCAGGCAGCCTGTAGCAAACACCCACAATAATGTCTCCCTTACTAGCCTGCCCTTTTATCCTAGCCCATATGCCTTCAACCCCCTCATCATCCTCACCAAGGCAGTGCTGGAAACATTCCAAGTGCTGCCTCACATAGAGGGCAACTCCACCACCACGCCTACCCAGTCCCTCTCCTAAACAGCGTGTAGCCCTTCATGACAACATTCCAGTTATGTGAGTTTTCCCACCACATCTCTGTTATTGCAGTGAGATTGTAGCCTCGTGACTGCACATAGATCTCCAGTTCTTCCTGTTTGTTTCCCATACTTTGCACATTAGCATACAGGCATTTGATAGAAGCATTTAGTGAGGACAATGTCCCAGGAGGGGTGCAGAGAGATACCCCATAATCTAGCCTAGACGTTATGGTTGGTTGTTCTTTCTTCAATGTTCTCCTGTTAGCTTCTGTTACCTCAGGAGTCCCTGGCTCATAATTGCAAGTCTGCAGATGTGTTCCAGTGTGGCTAATATGTCCCAGAGACACTTGCAAAGGGCCCTCACAAGTATCCCATCCCTTTAAGTTTCCTATAGCATCCCACAGTTGGCCAGGGATAGGCTTGGCATTGTCCTGCTCCCCCATCATATCCAGTTTAAAGCCCTGCCAATGAATCTTCCTAGTTCCCGGGCAAAAACTCTCCTCTGTCTCTGAAAAAAGCGAGTCCTACCTGATGCCAGCATGCCTGGCACTGTGTAGGCTGTACCACTATCAAAAAGCCCAAAATTATTGTGGTAGCACCAGCTGCGGAGCCATTTGTTAATAGACTCAGCTCATCTGTTTCTTTCAATATTGCTGCTTCCAGCTGGAAGTATGGATGAAAAGAAGTTTGTGCTCAAGTTACTTGTTTCTGTTTTATACCAAATATTAAGACTGTAAGCACAGAAACCCATTTATTAGCTATCTGACAGATCACATTTTTTTTCTGGAACAATTTCAGGGAAGGAAATTCAATTCAATTCTTCTCATTTCAGCTAAACAGGGAAATGCCACACCTAATGAATTTCAATGGCATTCCTGCTTCTGCTGAAAGGTCTATTCACAAAACTTAAAAGATAGGAACCACTGTTTGTTGGAGTAATTTTCCACTGCCCCACCTATTTCTTCTGTTAAATTTTCTTTCAAGTTGTGTGTGTAAGTATAACAATCTATTAGAAATACTGTTTAAATCATTGTAATACATTGCGTAATGTTTATTTATAAAATTCTTCAAGAAGTAGCTGTGCATCTTTTCCAGCACACTGTATTTCTGAAGCCTTGTCTTATTCTGCACCATCCAACTTCAGGACCATTGCCAACAGGCATTGGGCAGAAACTGTTGCACAGGAAGTTCCACATGAACATGAGGAAGAACTTCTTTACTGTGCAAGTTCCGGCACACTGGAACAGGTTGCCCAGAGAGGTTGTGGAGTCTCCTCCACTGGAGATACTCAAGAACTAATGGATGCAATCCTGTGCCATGTGCTCTAGGATGACCCTGTGTGGACCAGATGGCCCACTATGGTCCCTTCCAATCTTATCGACTCTCTGATTGTGTGATTCTTTTTGCTTTCACCAGGAAGCACTAACAAGTACAAGCATTTATTCTGTGCAACATATATGAACTGACAGCTGTTCCTAGATCAATGCATCTGATACTCTGGTACCCTACATCCAAGGGTGAACATCACCAAGCACTTCGAATCAAGACATCCAGAAATGGAACAACCAGATGTAAGAAGAACTTTCTCCATAATTTTCATAAATTAAGACAGTGGTTCCCCGCCTTTTCCCAAGGTTGCCATTCCCACCACCTGCTCCCCTTCCCACCTACTCTGCTGCCATGCCAGCACAGTCAGTCCACTGTCTCTTTGTCTCCCTCCCAGTGCTCTACTATGACATCAGTAACTGTTTTTGCCTCATCCCTTCCCATTTCCCCATTTTCAGGACTTCACAACTTTGCTGCTGCTTCCCTAGTTGATGTTTTCAACCGAAGACACATGTGGAACACGGAACTGACACAAAGTTCACAGAAGCTATTTTCAGACTCACAGTTCACATAGGCTTCACAATGGTTTTTGGCCTTTTGCTCAGCTCGTAGCCTCAGTGAGATCCTGTAGCAACAAGTTTCACAGGATAATTATGCAATTTAAACAGAAATCTTGATGCCAGTTCTAAATATTGCCCAATGATTTCACTGCACGATGACACAGGGTAAACAGAAGGCAACTTCTTTTTATAAACAGTGTTTGTAAGTGCTGTATCATGAGAAAGAAAAAAACATCTGTAGTCATTCCAGAATATTTAAATATAGTAATATTAGCTCATAGTAACCTTTGTGTGAACTTTATTTTGTTGAACTGATAAGGTTATGCCATCTTATTTTTAATACAATAGTTGTTCAACTTAAAAATTCATTTAAGACATCTTTAAATACAATCACAACTCTACTGTACTGGGACAACATCACTCACCTAAATTAGTTTAAGTTCCTTCAGTCTTTTCACATTACTGCAGTTGCTGAGGACAAAGGGTGTGGATCTGCCTTCTCTATTTTCATTCTGTAAAGGCTTTTGTCTCATAAATATCTGTGGCAATTTATAGCACCTTGCTAACTGAAATGGGGCTGTATCGAGAAATCAAGAATAAAATCTACCTTACACAGCTGCTGAGTTGTGTCTCTCCTGTTTTCCATCTCCTGTAGAGCTACAATTCAAGATGCTGTATGTTCAGCCCAAACATGGGCCTAGTGGGGGATTTCATACTGGTACAGAATGCTGCCAATCTGCCCCAGCACAGGTGCCAGCTTGTCTGGGACAGATCTATTAAATTTATGGCTGGTAAATCAACAGTATTTACAAGAATAATTTAAGTTCAAATAGAAAGAAACCATACCATCACAAAAAAAAAGTTCTTTGTGTTTGCAAAAACACATTCTGCATAAATATCATATGACACAGAACTGATCCAGTGGTTACCGCAGTACCCTGTGAGCCAATAACTGTTCTCCAAACTGTTACTGGTCCCCATAGGTAGTAACAAGTAATAACTCAATTTCCTATCAATCCTGTTATCTCTAAGTATAAAGAAAATTGTTAAGTGCCACTCAACATTTTCTATAATACATCAGCACACACTACCAGCATAATACTCCTTAGTATGTCCAGAGTTTAAGTGCATAATCAACAGATTGGTCATGTAACAAGTGTGAAGAAATTTCCTTATAATTATATTACTATGTAAATCTAAATAAAACTTTTCAATTTTCTTGAGGATTTTAATCAAAACCACATTTACATATGAAGCAGCTTTACAAAGCCTTTCTTAAAATCATGGCAGTTGGTTCCAAATGTCATTTTCTCACTGAACGTGAGTCTCACTGTTACATCCAACACCCCATCACTCCCTTACCAAATAATATGTCAACAATGGGCAATGCCAGCAACTGGGTTATTGCCTCAAAACTCCCGGAGTTGTCCTCTCCACAATCACCAATGGTTAGTTTGGGGTCTGTCAAAACAGGACTGGAAATGTTACAAAAGTATTTACAAATGACCAGAACTAATGAGTATTTCTTCAGGTGAAGACACAATTCTGTGTGAAGACTGGAGCAGGGATAAAGGGTAGAAGATAGTCCACAAGCATGGGACTAGTTTTATTTTTCATCAAAGAGCTGCGTCCTTAAGGAAATAGGAAAAAGGAAAGAATATGGATTTTATTCCACACCAGCATAGCCACTGTAATTCAGTGACAGCTGATGAAATATTAAGAATGGTTCCTGAGGGGTAGGGGATGGTGTGTGAGCAGAGAACTCTGGTGTGAGGACAGAAAGGCAGAGTGGCGGGTTGTGCATGGGTCGGTGAAAGGCTGTGCAGTGGGTGCCTGTGGTGTACAGGACTGTGCTCACTGGGCACGTGGCACATGGCAGATAGATGCAAGCAGAGGTTGGTCTTTAAGATAATTGCAATGCATTACTCCTCTGAGAAACAGCTCTGGCACAGTCATTTCTGCTACAGGCACCGTGGCAGTGGCTGGGGAACAGACCCCAGGAAGAAGTGGTGTCTTGTGATCCCCTCCAAGTCCCACAGCCAGCCCAGCCCAGCCCAGCAGCCTGTGGCAGATGACTGGAAACTGTCAAACTGGATGCTCACGTCACCCACCTGAATTCCCCCTGCCATGGAAATCCTGATTCTTTTGCACTGCACATAGCCCCTGCCCAGTGTCCTTGTGTCCCAGCAAACACTTCCTACCACAGCCAGGAGCCCTACTTGCTCCCCAGTTTCTTCCATGCTGCTGCCTCTGTTCATAGCCTTCACTTCTCTTGCTCTCCATTTTCCATCCTGCAAACCTCTCCCTTGACCTTTCCTTTGTTCTTTTTGTGTGAGTGACACATTTCACCACAGACTGTTGCAGATACAGCCTTTGAAAAGCAGCCCCCTCTCAAGCAATATTTAGTAGCTGCTCTTAGATGCAGAGTAGGAGCCAAGATCTGTACATTCCTTATCACCACAACAGGAGGCGCTTCCTAGGGAAGGATAAAATCCCTTGCATCCTTTAGCATTCAAATCATCTGTAATGGCTAGATGATTAGATACCAGACATGAGTGAGTAAGTGCTCGTGAAGAGTGCTTTGACAGTGGAGAGAGGATGGTAAGAAGGAAAATAATGTCACCTTCCCAGTAACCTTTTCTATATTTGGATACTGTCTTCAACAGAAGCTGAATCATAAAATACTTCACTCTCTGACACAAAATACAGAACATGCTAATATTATCTGCAGGTGTTAATAGTGGATGGCTAAACCAGCAAACATGGTAGGCACTAGAGAAGGTAGAGGCTGTAAACAGTCTGTAAAAGCATGCAGGCAATGCCTTTTATTTTGTTTGCTAATACATTATCAAGTCAATTCATGTGATGGAGAGCTTTGTCTTCTTGACACGCCCCAAGCCAGAAAGAAAACACTTAAAAGATTTGTGTACATAATGGGCATGGGCCAAGTTTTCTCACAAAGGTCACTGGGACAGAAAGTCAGTAATTCCCTCCCACACAAAGCAAGACAAGAGAAGGGTGGACCTGGGACCTCGGTTCCCAGCCCTACATGTGCACTTATGGTAAACAATAACAGCACAAAGTTGCAGCACAGGATACCAGTCCCACCTAATCAGATTTGCTTTCATTTATCATTATTTATCTGTATTACTGTATCACCTTGAAGTCCTGGTTGGACATAAACCCTACACTGTCCCTCTCCCTGAGAGCTTACACTCTAAGGGAGCTTAGCTTGTAAATTAGGTCAGGGATAAAGAAACTTTTGGATGGAGTTCTGGAGAGTGGCTCTCCCTGACTCATCTACCATTACTTTTTTGACATCCTGTGAACAAAATGCCATGTTTTTCTACCATGTTGGGTTCATAGCAAGTTGTATGATGGGAAGTAACTGCATTTTGGTCACACAGTAAGTGCATATCTGGTTTTATAACAGGATTTGCTCTATCAGACAATGAGCTGTGCAAACAAGTTTCACCATATACGATTGCTTATGTATATACTCCATGATGGAGAATTGGTCACATGATAGACATAGGTCTGGTGAGGCCAGACCCTGAGACTCCTGTTCTGTAGATGGAATACAGGAGGTAGATAAGTCATGGAGCAGAAGGTTAACGATGAAACAACACTCAGGAGTATGATGGTTTCAGCTCATTAGCAGCTGCCTTTTGTCAAAGTTTTGAAGAATTTGTAGCAAAAAAAGAATGCTAAGAAATTATGCTATTTTATTTATTTATTATTATATATTTTAGGTCTTTTTTAAGTTTTGTGGAGAAAACGAATGTCTAAAGACTTGTAAAATAAATCTCAAATCTAAAACACAGGAAAAATTAACAGACACGGGGTATAAGTTGTTTAAGTATTTAATAAAGGAAATGAGATTTCATCCCACAGACTTTACTTCTGAATTCTTCTAAAAACTCTTATACCTTTGAGGCTGCATTATGTTTTAGGCCATTAAGTAGTACTGTATTTTCTTTTGATCAGTTCAAAGCATTCATTGGTTATATTAACTCCTTTCAGCCAATTGGGTTTTTTTATCTCAACAAAAAAGTACTTCACAATCTGTGACATCACCAAGACAGATGTCCATGAAGCATGAACTTTATTTTTAAAGGAAAGATTAGACATGAAAGTCACACTTCTTTAAAAAAGTTTAAGTTAACTAATCAACTGGTGAAAACTGAACAGGTATTATTTACATAGAAAAATGCTTGCCTTCTTTCCCAAAACTTAAAGTGGATTCTCACTCTGAAACAAGGACAATGCAAATAGCGATCTGGATTTCAGGAAGGCATTTGACACTGTCCCCCACAGCATTCTGCTGCAGAAGCTGGCAGTTCCTGGTCTAGACAGATGGACTCTTTGCTGGGTTAAAAACTGGCTGGATGACCAAGCCCAGAGAGTGGCGGTGAATGGAATTAAATCCAGATGGAGACCGGTCACAAGCGGTGTCCCTCAGGGCTCGGTCTTGGGGCCAGTCTTGTTTAATGTCTTTATCAATGACCTGGATGAGGGGATCGAATGCACCCTCAGTAAATTTGCAGATGACATGAAATTGAGTGGGAGTGTCGATCTGCCTGAGGGTAGGGAGGCTCTGCAGCGGGATTTGGACAGGCTGGAGTGATGGGCTGAGGTCAATTGCATGAGGTTTAACAAGGGTAAGTGCCAGGTCCTGCACTTCGGCCACAACAACCCCATGCAGTGCTCCAGGCTTGGGGAAGAGTGGCTGGAAAGCAGCCTGGAGGAAAAGGACCTGGGGGTGTTGGTTGACAGCCAGCTGAACATGAGCCAGCAGTGTGCCCAGGTGGCCAAGAAGGCCAACGGCATCCTGGCCTGTATCAGAAACGGTGTGACCAGCAGGAGTAGGGAGGTGATCGTGCCCCTGTACTCGGCACTCGTGAGACCGCACCTTGAGTACTGCGTCCAGTTCTGGGCACCGCAGGATGGGAAGGACATTGAGGTGCTGGAGCGAGTCCAGAGAAGGGCAACGAGGCTGGTGAGAGGTCTGGAAAACAAGCCTTATGGAGACCAGCTGAGGGAACTGGGGTTATTTAGCCTGGAGAAGAGGAGACTGAGAGGAGACCTTGTTGCCCTCTACAACTACCTAAAGGAGGTTGTAGTGAGGCTGGGGTTGGTCTCTTCTCCCGAATTGCTAATGACAGGACAAGAGGAAATGGCCTCAAGTTATGTCAGGGGAAGTTTAGGTTGGATATTAGGAAGAAGTTCTTTACTGAGAGGGTGGTTGGGCACTGGAATGGGCTGCCCAGGGAGGTGGTGGAGTCACCGTCCCTGGGGGTGTTCAAAAAACGGGTTATTGAGGCACTTGAAGCCATGGTCTAATGGTCTAAGGGTTAGGAATATGATGGGATAAAGGTTGGACTTGATGACCCTGGAGGACCCTTCCAACCATAATGATTCTATGATTATATGATTCTATGATTCTAAGTCACTCAAACTTAGTGAACTTAGCTTTTCCCTGTAAATTGATCTAAATTAGCTCTTAGTCATACTGATGACTGCATTTCAAGGCCAGTACTGTAATGGACTCAGCCACCTAATGACATTTCATCAGTATAAAATCAATGATCCTCTCATTGGTGTATACAGCAAGAAAGGACTGCTCAAATATTAGATGTCTTCTGACAATGTCTATACTCCTCCTTCCTGTACCTGGACTGAGTGAAATTAACACTGATTCTATAAAGACAAAAAGGAAGTTTGCAACTCAGAGAATATTTCCAAAAACCTAGACAATGACCACAATCACTGACTTCACATTTAGAGCGTACAAAATACTGTGGCACCTGGTGCCATTCTAGAACAAGGTTTTAGACTTCCACCTGAATTTCTCAGGATGTAGCCTCGATTTTCTCACTTTTTTGAAGCACCTTGGCAAGAAAATATCCCCAGAAAGTTTATTAGGAGTGTTTCAGAACCGTCTCATCTGCTGTCTTGAACACACTGGGACCAGATTGAAGTCTGCAGCCAGTGCAAAAATTTAATTAAGAATCAGAAACCAGAAAACACCGCTGTTCTAGATGTAATAAGTCACTTACAGGTCATTCTCACTATTTGATGTCTTCAGTTACTCAAGCTAATTTCAGTTTCAGGTTTAAATGTTTAGATCCCATTTTAAAAACTACTTTCTTGGCCCTCTTCCTTATGCTAATAAAACCTGATGTATCATTATGCTTCTATCCCAAGAGTCCTGTATGGTAAAACTATCCAGTGTGGCAGCTGTTCCAAAAATTAAGGCTCCGACTGAGTTCCCACTATTAAAGAAATATACTTTACAAATTTTCATATAAAAAGCCTACCTGGATCAATCAGTAGCAGTACACTACAAAACTGTAACAATTCCTGTTGTCTTGTGCCAACTGTTAGATAAATAAGACTTGTAAAACAAAATCTGCTCCTAAATTAATATTTCCTATTTCTGGAATGTACAAAAAATTTTCTAAAATTCTTGCGTGTGGACTTACATGTGGTCTTTTTTGTCAAGAAGAAATGCACTCATTGGCCTCCCTTCTGATTCAAAATGATTGCCACCAAGCGGATTAGTAAGTTTCTGCGTCTCTCCCATGAATTAGGAATTACTTCCATCAGATAATTAAATTAGAAAAGTCATTTCAATGTTTGGAAATATGAGCGTAAATTGTCTGATTAGATACCATTCTAATAAACAATGGAAAACAGTCCTGTTTCTGTTCAGAAACCAGAGCCTCTCATGAGTCATTTCATGAGATGGTGGCATTAGTCTCTTGTATCTTTCAGGAAATATGTCTCTTCAATTAAATATGTCGTCCAGTCAGGAAGAAAAGTGGTCTGTCCTCTTTTGCATTGGCAGTCTGGAATTCATCCCGCAGTCGGAACTGCCATTCGTCTTCCAGCTCTAGCCGGACAACAGTTTGGCGAAGAGAATTGCGATCTTGACAAATCACACACAGGGTGGCACCTAAGCAAACAGTTGAAAAGAAACCTGTGTGAGTATCATCCCTTTTGTTCTCAGGTCACCCAGCTCCCACCGCCCCTCAGCATGTAGAACTCCAGTACTTTCACAATAGAAGTTACAGATGGGCTTGGGAGAAAATTAAGACACTCATGTAGGACTGAGGAAAGCTATGATCTGTTTACCAGGATCTTCTTGTGTAACTTGAGGTATCTAGTATTCATCTAGTAAACAGGACTAACAATATGTTCCCTACTCTTTAGGGTAAGGAAGGGCAAAACTGTCAGGTCTAAGGAGGTGGTGATGAGTACTGGCAGAAAACAAGATAAAGCCCTACATCCATTACTGTTCTAGCCCTACTGGTCATTACCTTGTTGAGTGAAACCCTCACTCAGCAAAACACACCACAAGTCAATCACCATGACAGCTGACTAAGCTCTTTGTGCTTTGCTGACCAGAAATGCCCTAAATATGTCCTTAAAACAAATCACAAAGTTTAGCACTTTTCAGACTGGTAAGCTAGTGTGCTGGCAAAGAAGAATCTGGTCTGTATGGCTAATGTACACAGGCGAACCCAGAATGTCAAAGTAAGAAATATCATATTCTAGTAAACAATATCAAATGTCTTGTCTGACATGCTGATACCATTTAAACTTGCATGCATGATTTCCTGGGTTCTGGGAAAAGTGCTTGATTAAGAGAAAATAATTACCTCATCAGCATTCAATAATCTGAATGAGAGATAATGAGGTAAGTGGAAATGCCCAAGACAAACAAAAAAAGCTGAGAATATAATAAAAAGAAACAGTCATGTGGTGCTTAATGCTCATGTGGTGGGTTAGAAAATCAAGCAGACTGCTAAGGGAGATGGAGAAATCCTGAATCAAATACATTTTGTGCTACATGTTATAAAAATTGCATGGTTTATGCAAAGTGAAACAGATTGATAGCCTCTGATCACTCCAAAAATTCAGTACAAAAGCACTGCTTTCATTTGTGGTTACTTTGATAGCCTTGCCAGGGAAACTACAGGCTGAGTAAAATGTGGACGCTGCTCCAGAATGAGAATAGACACTGGCATTCATGTGGCTTCAGTGGCATGTGCAGGCAAAAGTACTGTATACCCCAATTTGCACTTTGCTACACATACCTACATGAAACTGTACTAACTGCAACAAAGAACACGGCTGTTCATAACAACTCTGCCTGTTTCAAGAAGGCATTTGCCATGGTGCTCTTCCTCCAGTGACGGTTATAGCTAGAAGTGAGTGAATCACCCCTCTAGAGCACTGAACGCCTAAAATAGTAGCAGAGCAATCTGAAAGAAGTTTGCAATGTGTCTGTCTGCAATACAAATGGAAGGTTTTTGTCTCCACTCCTATCCACCATCATAAGGACTACATGGAGCAACTGGCTATCAGGAATACATTTTAAATGAGCCAGCTTCTATTTCCAAGGATAATAAATAGATTTTGATGGAAGCTAGTCCATCACCCATTTTCTATTGAAAATTATAAAACCTGCAAGAACAGAATAGGTAAATACTGCAAAAATCTTAAATACTCAGTTTTCAAGCATAAAGTAAGGAGCTAAAGATATATACTGGGCGTAATAATAGAAACCCAAGATTCCTCCCCACTCAGAAATATGCAGAACTTACAGCACTGTTATATACCAGTTTACTACAGTTCACAGCCAGCATGATCAAACATCAAAGATGAGTAGGACGTATAAAGACAAATAAGAATACTTGCATACACACATATATATGCATGTATATTATTATATAAAATACATTTTTCCCAAGATTTTCAGAGACCAGGTCATATAATTCTCTGTAATAAAATTATTGCAGCTCACCTTTAAGAAAATGAAACTTCTTCAAAAAGCTAGCTACAACAAAGGAGTCACAGAGGTATAGCAGGAGACCACTGAATGTCAAACCAGAGGAACTGATATTCAGAGAGTGAGGCCGAGAACTCACATAGCAAACTGCAATCTGATTGAGAGACGGGGAAAAAAAATAACATATTTCAAGCTTCTATATAAAACTAAGCCTTGATATCAAGCTTTCAGTATTTGCACCCGATTCAAATTCAGACTTGCTTTCCAAATCCAAATTGTGATATTTATAGTTCCTTCCCAAACATTTATAGTTCCTTCCCAAACATTCCTCTGCTTATTAAAAATCTACATAAAAGCACTATTCATAACTATGTATTAGTTGTTATTATTCATTATTTTTCTTGTCATGAGGTTTAGATATGACAGGGTTTGAAAGCTGCAGCAAAAATAGCTCCCCACAACCATAATGCTGTGACCTGCCCAGCACAGCTTATCTGCACAAGTAAATATAGTAACTGTGGAGCCGGACAAGAAGAGAACCCTTTAGAAATGCCTAATTTAATTTACATTATGATAGGATTACTCAAGTCAGTAAAGTTGTGTATATACATAAATGCACGAGGTTTCCTCTTGTCTAGTTTATTTTTATGACTACTCCCCAAATCCGCTAGGAACCAGGAATATTTATAGCCCTCTTTCAGGATTTCTAAAATTAAATTAAGGTACCTTCCACACAAGGCTTTGTTTCCAAAGTGCTATTGTACTATTTGGTTGGGTCAGGCTCTCATTTGGCATAAACCAGCATGATTCAGTGGAGGAAGGTGGACCCACAGTAACTGATACTCTGGCCCAGGATGCCTATTTATCCATATTACTTCAATCCTATTGTATCATAATCCAGCTCGGGTAACAATTCCAGAACCAAACTGAACTCATTTCATGTGCTGAATTGGTTAAAGCTGAAAGGATGCAATGGATGAAGACAGTAACAGTATAATGCCCTTCCAGAGTGTTTTCCCAGACATGGTGGGAACACAGACCTGTAAGAGCTCAGCCAGAAAGGATATTAAAAGAAAGAAATTTTAAAAAGGAAATTTAAAGAAATTTACAAAGGGAAATAAAAATAACTAAATAGTGCAAAGTGTTCTGGGAGCAGCATATGTGTGTATGTGTATATGTATATATATATATTTATATGGGAAAGTTATTACGCAGCTGTTTTTGTAAAGAAGTTTGGGAAATCCAGCAAGACTGAATTTCATTTAGTATTCAAGTGAGGTGCAAAGGTAAAAACAGTTTCTCTCTCCTGAACAACACCACCTTAGTATCACACTTCTCTCTGACCTACATTTGAGTTTATGTATGACCTTGGCTTTAGATCCAAATTCATCAGAGAGAGCCAACAGTTCCTGGGATCCAATGTCAGCTTCTCCCACTCCGTTTTCTTGGTATTTGCTTCTCTGTATCAGCTTATCAGTTAAAGGTGAACTAAAACATTTGTATTTTAAAGTGATTTCTAAGGGCTAGCTAGTATTTGTAAAACACTCGTGTGGAAGAAGTTTGCTGTAGGAAGGGCCAAATTATAGCAGACTGAGAAAATACTTCTTAAAGAAAAATGTGCTCTGTCTTAATTCAGAATCTAATATAATTCACAGATCATATTTGTATTTAGGACAACTCTGGTGTTGTTCTCCATGCACTTTATTTGAAGCCTCTAATAATATCTCTATAGGACTAAGAATTTGATTTTAACATTATAGGGATCTAATACCTGATTCTTCAAAGGCTATGTAACTATTATTAAGAAATGTATCAATACATTCATCCAAAACATAGTCTATACATTTCTAGAGCTGTTTGAAGATTATTTTGTTCAGTACCTGTGGTCCTAGGTTAAGGTAACAGTCCACAGATAACACTGGATGGCTATAATTCTTCAGCGAGAGAGGGAAGAAACGATGGCTGTGATACTGGAGGTATTTTTCAAGGAGCAACTGAGCAGGTGCCGCCAAGAAGGTATGCTTGCTGTCAGGAGCACAAATGTACTGAGCAGGGGAGATTGAAACTGGAGTGTCAGACACCTATGAGGAAAAATATTTCTGGTACAGATCAATCCTGATCAACCAGGTTGTATTTATCTGAATTTTGATTTGTATAAATATATATCTCTATTCTACAAATCTAAGATTTATATAAGAAGCAAAGTTATTCTGCCAAAACTATCTGCTACCAAAAAAGTTTCAGAATTTCACAGAATTTTATTTGTATTTATAAAGTCTTTGAGGTTTCTTTGAACCCAAAGTACTCCTACATATAAAGTTATATGAAGAAGAGTAATTTAAAGGAAAATTATTAAGGAAAGGGGCATTTATGCCAAGTATATTTTGGAATAAATTAATAAATAAATAGATAGATCGAGGGGTAAATAAATAAATAAATAAAACCCACATGGCAGACATACCCCATTACTGGTAACTGGTGACGCACCAAAATACCTTAGCTCTCCCAGTTACAGGATACAAAATAGGAAAACAGAATTTTAACAACAATGAAACAGAACTTTCAGTTCCCACCTTAGATTTAATGTGGAAGGATCGCTGTCCTCCTACGGCAATTTGCTTTTTCATGACACTAAAGTGATTGAACCTACAGATGAGAAGGCCAGCACTGTGGACACGCAAGTTGAAGTCAACATCATCACACATAAATCTGGAAAGAATAAAATCATGGCAGTTCAGAGGGATGTTTCTCATAACACACTAATACAAGTACTCACAGTCTTTGACCAGCACTGTAGAAAATACAGGTGTCAAACATACACCAGCACCTATCAGTCAGGGAAAGAGGCTTCAGCTTTGTAATAATAAAAAAAGATGGAATGACTCCAAGAAGATCAGACTGAGGGAGGGAACCATTTAGGGAGAGAAAGGACCAGAAACACAGAGGAAAGTAGAAGGAGAAAGGTAGTAAACTGCCAGCGAAAAGACCTAGGAGTTAAAATATTTTCTTTGCCTTTTTCTACAGTAATATGGTCATAGAATATAGCTACGTATGTTACTACTCCAAATAAGGTCAAGGAAATTAATTCCTTTGACTTCCAAGAAAATGGATGAGGGCCTACATTTGATTTGTCAAATGCACATTGTCAAATGACTACTCACATTTCCCTTAGAATACAAATATCCAGTAATTTTTTCAATATTCCTCTACAGAAATAATGTCATTTTACATTAGAGACAAAAACCATTTGAAGACAAGGAGTCTTTTCTTAATACAACAGAACTGCTGAGACACAGGATTAAAATAAGCAGAATGAGCTAAATTTGACCCATTTTAAAAATAAGATGGAACAGAATAAAAGGTAAACTTTTAAAGCTGACTAAATTAAAATACTCTGGCCTTTGGAAAACTCAGACTCAGCTCTCTATTTTGAATATATATATTACACAGCAAACAGGATCATGCGCAGAACCATTGGATTAACATCCAGGGCTTAGATTAAAGAGAGCTGAGCAATTACTGTACAAGTCGACATCAATAAGAAACATGGCATTTAATTACAGGTTTTATAAATCTTCTCTTTGATCTTAATAATATTTACATGAATATTTGGTACTCCTTACTGGCAATGTGTCTATGCTTTAAAATGTACCTTTTCCTTGCCAGCCCAGGCTTAGACTGTCATAATATACTCCAGGCTCAACAGCACCCACACAGAGGATCATGGTGAGCTCCACATGGTTTAAGGGCACATGCAGGAAATGGGAGGTGTGATCTGGCGTTCCTGACATTTTAACATTGCTGCCTGTACTAATATCATGTTGCTTTATTGTTGTTCTCTTCATTTGCCCTTCCTAATGCTTCATGAGGTTATACAACCAGGCAGCCTGGCAGCACAGTTCTGTACTAGGAGATGCACTGGAGCAAGTTTAAAATGTTCTTTTAAGGTGTCAGGCTGGCAACAATAGAAATTTAGGTCATCTGTTTATCCAGAGAATAATGAGCACAGAAGTTCTTCCCAGCAGTTATAAACTTCAACACCCAAAGACATCTTCATGGGATAGAGTTTTTCTGAGAAGTACAGTGACTGATGTTCAGTTATCTAAGTCTCGGTGTGTAGAGTAATTTTAGATTACCTGGGGTATCCCACCTAGCTTACAGAAAAACACATGTAGATTTCATGTCATAACTGTCAGACTCATAGGGACATCTTGCATATTCTGAGATGCCTAAAGACCAGCTTTAGGCAAGTGAATCCCACCTCTACTGATATCTACTTTATTCTGTTGTAATAAATGCTTGTCCCTCAGAAATGGGGACAAAACCACAGTTTATTTCACACAGAGCAGTGAAAATCTGTGAGATGATTTACTTAGTGAATACAGTTCTGGTAACTGTGGTGATACTATGTATGGCAATATTATAATCTGATATATCCTATGTGGTACAATAAATGAAAGAGTGGGATTTATGAGACAGCAGAATGTGAGAAACAACCACCAATGTTAGTGAGGATTTTTTATTCCTTTCTTCTGATCATCCTTACGAGCATACATGCAGTACACTCCAGTGTTGTGCTACTCAGGGTAAAAAGCACAGCTATATCTCAATTCCATGTCAGAACAAGACACACCATTCATTGATACACCCCTGTTTCCTTTGGAAGGGAGTGCAGGCAAGCAAGCAGGAGGGGAAGTACAGTGTTTACCAAAAAAACACTTGGACTAGACAATGGAGGGAAGAATGTTACAGGGCATACTGCTGAGTGTGCCTACCCTGTAACTCAAATATGACTGTTTATTTGGAACAATGGAAATTAATGTATTTTTCCAACTGCTGTCAATTTGAGAAGGCTCTGAAACATCAGTAAGGAAAAAAATATCTGCGTCCAATTAACAATCTCAAAAAAAAAAAACCAATAAAAACTTTTGTTAAACTTCCTTTATTTGGTTCATTATCTCTATTGAAAGATGCTACTGGTTCACTTACCTGTTCTGATTGTACTGTACATTCTGTGTCAGATCGACATTCAGCATAATGAAATCATGCACATGGCAGCAGGAGAATGGTTCCTTGATCTCTGCACTGTTTGTTTTACTGGACCATTTCCTCATCCCAATTAAGGCATAGTGAGTGACATTGGGAGTTGCTTCAATATGTTGCAGAATTTGCTTCAAGGAAACGTTCCTTTCAGTCCATGTATAGTCACTACAATAATTACAAAAATTAGTTCATTTTAAAGGTATATAGAGAATATTAAGAATCTCATTCAAGTTGAAAAGCGTTTCTTAACAGTCGAAAGAAGATATGAGTATCATGTAGATACTTTCAGTGTTGTCTTATTTTACTGCACCTTTTTGTCTCTCACTCTAATTAAAAATTAAAATTAACTAGTGCTTATGTGGTGCAGACTGGTATGACAGATCTGAAACTTAGTCTAGATCTTTCAAAATATTCACTCAGGTATGCAAACTTTTAAAGTTACCTGGATAATATTTCAAATGACTCTGAGAGGGTTGCTGACTTTGTGCCATAACTTAAGTTCAAAGTATAATATACTCCTAGCCCATCCCTAGAGTCCATAAATCTTAGTTTTCACTCAGTTTAGTTCTCTTGGAAGGTTTGCTGTAAAACCTGCATAGCACCATTCTAGGAATAGATAAGAATATCTAGTACAAACAATGTTCTAAAGTAATGAAAACAAAAATACTTGTTTGGGGAGCTACTAAAGGAACTGTACAGACTGGGACTAAGAGCCAGAGGAAATCAGTTGCATAGTTTGCACAGAAATGTCTGTTAGCTTCCTCAGAAAAATCCTCTTAAAAAAGTACAGGTGAATGCCCACACTTGCCCAGTGTATCAAGGATTGTTTACAGAGTTTGAAATCTGCAGATCAAGTAACTCTAGTTTGAACCCGAGTCAAACTATACAGCAAAGCCTGCAGGGCACTTAAATCATCAGGGGACAGGACTGAAAAACAGGCAGTAAACTATGTGCTATGCCAAGGCAGATATCTAGGGAACATAATTCTTTTGTAAGGCAAAGATTATTCTCTGCTTGTACAGGGTAAAAGTTGCAGTCTATCAAGTGCAATTTCAAAACCGACATGGAGTGAAAGGTTAGAAGAGAACAGCTGAAAAAGCATATGTTTGTCTCTTTACCTTTTCCTATCTCCTGAACAATCAACTTCTACTGCATTCCACATAACACAGGAGTCATCTGAAATGACAATGAAAGGCCAAATATCCTGGGGTTTTATCCCCAGCTCCTCCTGCCGATTTCGTTCCAGCTCCAAGTTATGATAAGACAACTCTTTTATCAGAAAGTGTGCAGCACCTGAAAGCAAGGACATAAACCATCAGATTAAAAGTAGGGGAAGAAACTGTTTGTTTTTAACTTGGAAGCCTTTTTAAGTGATTATTTCTGTAGACCAGGGTATGGATCTCTCTGAAGATTCCTGACACACTAGCACTGCCCAGAGCCAACTTACTTTGTCATTTGCCGAACAAGTGACTTATAGGACCCCACTGGGAAGCAGACAAAATGAAGCCTGTCTTCTGTGGTAGAGGTTTGCGACTGTTTTAAGGGGTTTATAACTGACTCTTTTAACCTGACAGATATTTGGCTCCACTAGCATCTCTTAGTGCAAACATCTAGAGATATCAATTGACCAACCGAATAACAAGGGAGCAGTTTTCACTGCTGTTCTTCTTTGAATGTTTGAAACTACTGCTGTCTGTAAACTCTTCCAGTAGTAAAAGCAAGCTGCTGAATATTTCACAGATATTATAGGCTACTACCTAACCAAGAGATGTACCAAATCAGTGCATTGCTGCCTATGCAAATAGTACATAACTTATTTACACAAGGAAACAGAGTAGGTAACTGAGTTGACACCCTCAGCTCCCTTTAAAATCAATAGAGAAGAGTAAGCGTTTCTAGGGTATGATTCATCTAGCTTGATTTAGGTGACCTGGATTAAGTGAACTGCATTGACATCAAGAGAATCCAGATCACCAGATCAGATATGCAAGCTACAAGGTGTGTCTATATTTCACTATAACAACACCTCAAGGGCCCAAGTCATGTGTCCACATTAGTTAGAACTTTTTGTTATACTTACCTACTCCTGCACTGTTGAAAATGCTTGGAAGAACAAGCATGATGTGGTTGGGCCAATACTTCTTATATATGGCCATTTCATACTCCTTGACAACTAAAACATGCAGGTGACTGGCTCCATCCATTGCATGATATAAATTAAAAAGTCCATGTTCATGACGACCAGTGGTGGGAGTAAAAGTGGGGCTTTTTATGTAATCTTCACTCTATAAATAAAAAGAAGTGCAAATTTCTGTATTAAGCTGGAGAATGTTAAAACAAAGAGAACCAGATCCTTCAGGAGAATAAATCAGATTCACTGACACTGGAGTAATGGCTACATTTTAAATCAGGTTAAGAGGAAAATAAACAACTTTTATAAGAGCTGGGAAAAAGAAATGAATGCATTGAAACACACTAGGTGCTTCCGAGTTTGATAATTCAGCTTCTGAAAGCCCTGTTTCTACAGACATCCAGGACTGTTCCAGTCTAGGCAACTGATTTTAGCCTGGTTACTACTATGGTCATTAAAGACCCAGAATGAATGTGTGCCTCTTTACAGCGACTCTCCAAAGCTCTCACTATTAAGCACTCCATTTAAAACTGTCAAAGCACAAAACAGTGGCTTTGATGCCAGTGGAATTCATGAAAGTAAATTTAAAGTGGACCAAGAAAAATATTTTATAATGGTTTAATAACCTAGGTTTACATCCCACAGCACTTTTCAAGCTTGCAGCAATATTGCAGGCACCATTTTGGAGCAAGTGAACAGAAAAAGAAACAAAGGAAGAACAAATGGTTTTGGCAAAGCCTTAAAGCAGGTCAGTGGCAGAGGCAGGAAAAGAATCCACAAGGATGCAGTGCACAGTTCTGACTGTGTAGCCAAACACAAGTTTACTGGGTGAGGAAGATCAGGAAGTTTCATCCTCACATTGTACAGTTGCTGCTGTGTTGCAGTTCTCCCATTTCAAACTTGAACTGGACATAAAAGCCCAGGCTGGAGGGTGGTATTGATTGATTGTTGTTTATTGGAAGAAGCTTGTTTTCTCCACAGTAGAAGTGTTACTGCTTACTACCGTTCCACAAATTGCTTCAATACTCCAAGCAGTGTGGCCTGAGCAAGGCACAGCTTCATCTTAGACGTGGACATTAGGAGTCACTGTAAAGGCCAACATCAGAGTCTGTGTAGCCTGTCAGACAGATGACCTTACAAAGTGTTTTCTGCAAGCTTGATGTGTGATTCTTTGGACAGTCTTGAAGTCATGACAGAGATTCTTTGAAAACCTTATTTTTATATGAAAACAACTGATCATTTATGCAGAATAAGACAGGATAATCCACTGTCTTACTCTGCAGTAACAAATTCCTTCTTCTTAGTAACTGCATGATAAACAAAACCAAGTCTCAGAGACTCATTGCTGAAACCATTCTCACTTTAACATATTGAACCCATAACCAAAGACCTTTTACCCCAGATAAGAGTGTTTATGCCAAAGGATCAACCTAGATAATGAGCAAAAGAAACAGCTTATTGGTGGTTTGAGAGTTTTGCTTCTTATCTCCCTTTCTGGGAGAAAATACAAGTTTGGTATCAGGATGTCTTCATTATCTCTTGACAGCAGGACCAGAAGTACAAAGAATCCTAACTGGATAAATTTTAAAATTGATGGTGTCTCTCTCCCATATATGGCCACAAATATAATTATCCATCTACCTTATCTGTGACTAGTGGTAGCCTCATGCTTTCCAATTGTCTTCCTGGTTGGCTAAAGACAAAATGATGCTCCTTTGACTTTGGAATGATAAAATGCAGCTGGATCTCTTCTCCCAGCATAGAATAGGAAAAGGCAAATGCATGTAGAGTGGACTCATAAAGCTGAGAATGGGAAAAAACAGGATAATTCCAGTGGTTAGATTCAAACTACGAGATCTCAGTGTAGTTATTAGACATTTATAACCAAACAGACTACAATCACTTATTGTATTGCATACGATTTTATCTCATGATTCATTAAGTGTTAAGCAATGGCCCCTCGCTAGGGCATACACTAAAAAAAAACCCCAACTTTAAACTGCTCCCTGTTTTCAAACCATTGTTTCAGCTTTGTCTTGCAGATGGTACTGATACTTACAGCCACTTTCAGCTTTCAGAAATAATGACACACAAAAAGTAGAATTTGTATTGCTAATGCCTTCTTCCTCACTTTCTAATAGGCAGAGAGTTGGAGGGTTATTCTGAGTACTAACAGTCTGTATGCCACATATAGACTACTCTATGCTGGACTGCTACTAGCATAGAAACATATAATCATGGAATGGTTTGGATTGGAAAGGACCTTAAAGATCATCTAGATCCAACTCCCCTGCCGTGGACAGGGACACCTCCCGCTAAACTAGGTTGCTCCAAGATGCATCCAGCCTCGCCTTGAACACTGCCAGGGAGGGGAAAGCCACAGCTTCTCTGAGAAACCTGTGCCACTGTCTCACAACTCACACAGGAAAGAATTTCTTCCTAATATCCAATCTAAATCTACCCTCTTTCAGTTTGAAACTGTTCCCCTAATATCCTACCACTCCATGCCTTGTAAAAAGTCCTTCTCCAGCTTTCTTGTAACCCCTTCAGGTACTCAAAGGCTTTCTTTTCTCCAGGCTGAACAACCCCAACTCTCTCAGCCTCTCTTCACAGGAGAGGTGCTATAGCCCTCTCATCATCTTCATGGCCCTCCTCTGAACTTGCTCTAGCAGTTCCATGTTCCCTCTTGTGTTGGGGACTCCAGAACAGGACACAGCACTCCAGGTGGGGTCTCATGAGAGCAGAGTAGAGGGGCAGAATCCCCTCCCTTGACCTGCTGGTCACACTTCTTTTGATACAGCCCAGGCTTTCTGGGCTGCAAGTGTTATCTTTTGCAGTTACTCAGGTGAAAATGTAAGCAAGTCCCATTGGGAAAAGTTCATTAGGAAAGCGGTTTTAACTGGTAGTATACATGTAGAATGCAGATTAAAGCACTGAGTAAGCTAGTGTAAATGAGGCAAAGATCAGTCCTCTGATGTTCTCAAGCCTTCAGTCTGGCCAAGGCAGTCAAACCTCAAGAAATAACAGTAACTGTAAATCAGCTGGTTTTAACACATTCATACAACTTCTAAGCCAGTTCAAATACAGTGAATGTACACAAAACTGTGTTTGGGTTGTGTCTGCTTCAGTTTCTGATCTGCAGAGTAATATCTGGAAATCTTTACCTGGTATCTGGGATTGAAACCCATATACTGATGACACTGTTCACAGTGGTGGTAGGTGTTATATGCTGCATACTTGGACAATCTCATCCTAGTTGTCTGACGGCGTGTATACATATCCTCCTCTCTTCTGCTCATTGAACTGCCTATTTAAGAAAGAAACAACTTAAATGTAACATATATTCGAGGCCAAAATGTATTCCTTTGTGACAAACAATTTCTGTCACTGTAATTGGTTCTAGGAACAATGGCAGGATTAAACACATGCAAAACAAACTGTGAATTCATTCTGAGCATAGTATGTTTTTTAAATTGTTATGTACAGCAAAGGAGACTACAAAGAATTATCTGCAAATTCATGATTATGTTAATTCTATATAGATTTCATATGAGGCTGAGGTGTAAGCAAAGCCAGATTATTAAAATTAGTATTGTTGCTGTGGTTATTATTGGTTGAATGCTTGCAAGAGTAATTAATAGTAAGAAAGAGTCTTATGACAGATGTTTGTCATCCTGTGATGGGACAACACAGTAGGTTATGTGAACTGAACTTGGCAAATTTAGTGATGTTGCGAATATCTGCATTTTAATAAAGGGTCTTCTATGTGAGACACTGAAGGAAAATGAGATTAAATTTCTGCTGAAAAAGACTTCTTTCATCTGGCCAAACCTTTCACTCAGATTTTCAGCATGAGATCAGGTTGTTCAAGGTCGTTCTTTGTCCTGTCAGTTTTTGAAAATCACTAAGAGTGGAGTTTCCACAGCCTCCCTGGGCAACATACTCCATGGTCTGACCACTTTTATTCTGTTTATATTTTTCCTACTATCTAATTGTAATTTTCCATGTTGCAACTTGTGTCTGTCATCTCTTGTCCTTATGCTGTGTACCTATAATAGTTTGTGTCTGTAAGTTCCCATTAGGAAGCTGAAGACAGAAATCAGATGCCCCTGCTAGACTTCTCCAAACTGAACAAACCTGATTCTCTTCAATATTTTATGTACATCATGTGCTTCAGATCTCTATTCATCTTGTTGGCTACCCACTAGACACACTTCTGTATGTCAATGTCTTTCTTGTACTGGGAAGCCAGAAAGTTAACAGAATATTCCAGATGTTGTCTTACAGATGCAATGCATAAAAGAATAATCACTACTTCTCTAAGGTCTCCCCAGTGCCTTCTTTTCTCCAGGCTGAACATCCCCAACTCTCTCAGCCTCTCTTCACAGGAGAGGTGCTCCAGCCCCCTGATCATCTTTGTGGCCCTAATCTGGACTCACTCCAATAGCTTCAAGTCCTTCTTATGTTGGGGACTCCAGAACTGGACACAGTACTCCAGGTGGGGTCTCATGAGATCAGAGCAGAGGGGCAGAATCCCCTCCCTTGACCTGCTGGTCACACTTCTTTTGATACAGCCCAGGATACTGGTGGCTTTCTGGGCTGCAAGTGGACATATCATAGAAGATAATGAAAAAACCTTGCTGAAGTCAAGATAAAACCACTGCTTTTCTTTTATCCATAGTGTCAGTCATCTCCCCATAAAATGCAATCATGTTTACCAATCACAATTTGCCTATGACAGATCCATTGTAGCTGCTCCCAACCACTTCCCTGATCCTCATGGATATGCATATGGCTTAGAGGAGAGTTTGTTCCATAATTATTTTGAGGACTGAGGGCCGACTGATTAAGCTGTAGTTGCTTTGATCCTCCTTCTATCCCGTAGAGGAAGGGCATGGCATTTTTGTTTTCCAGTCATCAGGAACCTCCACCAATTATTGTTACCTTTTAAAAGTGACAGGCAGTAGCCTCACAATGATGTTGGTCAGCTCCCTCAGCGTGCTTGGATACAACCTACCCAGTCCCATGGGTTTCTGCACGTCCATCTGACTAATTCAGAGGACTAATTCACCTCTTAATACTCCAGGAATCTAGATCTGGACATGTGCATCTCACCCTTTCCAAACCTAAACCAAAACCTAAAAAATAAACCTACAAACACTTATTTTTAAATGCATAAATAACTTTACCCGCATAACTCATTTGATTGATACAGAGCAGGACAATGCTACTACATAAAAACATTCACATATACAAACTTATCGTGGAATCAGAACTTTTTTAATAAAAGACTACTTATACAATATTCCATAAAAAATTTAGGAGACTCATACTCTGGTGCTTCATCTGGCAAACTTCAAATATTTTTTTCACTATTACTTAGTCAATCTGATAATTTGATTCTGTTTAAAAGTTTAACAGAATTTTCATGTTAAAAACAAATAAATACATATATGTGTATCAATCTAGATTTTTCAAATTCTAACCTTCACTGTTTATAGTCTGAAGCTTTGAACAAATCAGACTTGCATCTTCATATTTTGGGTCATGGATAGTGTAGTCAAAAGGCATCTTCTTAAATGTCTCCAAATCTGGCCACAGATCTCCAGGCTGATGACAGTACTGATCAGATTCTTCTTTTATGTCTATAGTATTATTGAAAAATAAAAATTCATGTAATTACAATTTTTAAAGCTCTTTGTATTACAATAGATATTTTTGCTATGCCTATTATTGCTACATCATTTTTTTCTTTCATCATTCTGAGGAAGCAGTATTATTATGCATCAAGAGGTGCACCTTTGAACAGATGTACCTCATACCTCCATGCAAGTAAGTTAAGACCTCTGTAATCTTACTGGAACAATTGATCGGATGATGATGAAAACAATGTCAAGGATCTCATAAGGTTGATTGACCTGCATCCAGGCATTTGGAGTCTTTCCACTGAGCACATTTGTGAACTCACTGAAGGAAAGATATGTCATTCTCACTGAGGAAAAGAAGCCCTTTTAAAGCTTCAGAAATTGTGGCATTAAGTACAGTGCAGAGTTAAACGTCCCCCTAGTGATAAGACCAGAGAAATCAAAGATAATTCACCCTAGAGTAAGAGAAAAATATTATATGGTATTAGTATAATGTGAAGTGAAATCATGCCCTTTTCTGAAACAGGTTAACTGACATAAAAACCCAGATGTACACAAGGCCTTACAAAATACTTTTCTACCTTTGTCAAGGAGATGAAAGATCTGACAAGTGTAGAATGAACAGTAGTTAGTTCAGTTTGGCTGTCAGATGTTAAACTGCTGTGAAGACCCATAATCCATGTCTGTGAGTATATATAGACTAAATAATTTGCAACAGGTGAGACCGTGTATTTTGGCACCCAAAGTAAATATGAAATTCAGGTGGTACTAGTCAGATGGTGAAATTATGCTCATGCCCTGACTGTGAGTTACCTCTAAAATCCTGCCTAAAATACAAAGGCTTGCTTGCACAAACCTCTCCCCTAGCAAACTGGCCACCTTTTCCACAGTTTTTGACATAAACCTTGGGGGATAGCTACCTCTTTCTCAAGCACAGCTTGGTGTGGAGGAAGATTCCTGGGTACCAACCCACAAAGACCTCAGATGCTGAGGCAGAGTCCCACCGTACATTGACTGCACAGCTTCCAGCCAGGGTCTGATGGAGCCAGCTAGCAGGAAGGTAGCACCCACCTGAAACTCTCCACAGATGACTGTGGGCATGCTTTTAGTGCAAAATTAGACATATCCCATAAAATGTCACCCATAATTTTCTATTTAATCCAGCCCTTAATTACAGAAACACATCCAGAAATGCAGGGGAGTAATATACTGTAAATAAAGGAAGTTTGGACTAAAATTAGCTATTAGAGAGCAGAAACTGTTTTCCTCCCTTGTGTAGTCTTATGTACTGAGAAAATATGACATTGCTCTTCATGGTATAAATCTGCCAGAATTTCACTGATTCTTTTTATATGCTCCACCACAAAAGTTCATTCCAATTATAAATTAAAAAAAAATGGTTGGATATCATTTGATATAAAAAAATGCTGTTGATTACTTCCCAAGAAAAACAGAGGCGGGTGGTTTTCATACTCAGAGGAAGACTAAACTCTAAATGATGAATAAAATAATAAAATATTCTTAAATATCAGCTGAAGATCACACAAAAATTTTCTTAAAATACTTCAATAATGTAAAGTAATTGCAAAGATGAACATCATAGAATATACAGACAACTACTTTTCAGTTTAACATAACAATTTTCTACAGTCCCCAGAAATAAATCTTTTTATATCAAGAACTTACTAATGTTGATTTCTTCCTCATCATAAACATCCACTTCTGTCAGTCTAATCAGCATTCGGGACAAAATACTGAGGAACTGCAGATAGGCACCTGTTTTCCCTATCTGTAAATACAGAAATTAGAAAATACAAAAGTAAACTTTGACTTTTTAACATGTTGCTTTTCCACATATCTGAAAATTGCAGCTGAAATGAAACCTAATATAAATATTCAGCATTTGCATATCCCTTATTTATATATTCCTCGGCATAAATAAAATACTTAAATGCTCAACAGTTCTGTTCTCTCTATGCAGGAACCTAGTGTGGAAAATGCGTTTTATATCACATGTCTAATTACAAGGCCACAGATGAGAATTTTCTCTCCTGATATTATAGTTTCTACACAGGCAATGGACTTTTAAAAACCCATACAAGCTCACAAAATGTTCAAAAAAGCCTCCTCAAACCACAAGATAGCTAAAGAATTAACTCAATATTTTAATATTTGCATAATTTACCAGTACACTGACTGCTATTGAAGTACAGTGACTGTCCTGATAAACAAAGTGGCATTCATGTATAGTAGAACTTGTACAGACCACTTCCACTCCTGGAGGACATGGTGTATATAAAAATGTGTTGTTCCATTTCTTTTGCTGAAAATATATGAATTATCTTCCAGTGTTTAAAATTACCTTTTAAAAGTCTATTTTTAAATTATCGTAAGATTACAACTTTCTCCTTTCTTTTTTACCCTACTAACACACCATATACATTTTATCTTCGTTACACCAAATAGTCTTGCTGCACTTTTATAGTTTTTTCAGCTGAAAGGTATATGCTACCCCAATAATTTACTCAGTGTAGTCTTCTGTGTTTTCCACCTAAAGTTTGCTGATGATAACATCAAGTAAATAATACCATATCTAAGCAGGCAGCTTTACAAACCATTACATTGGAACAGGAAGCAGTATGCGGTGGGTTCCCGTGAGAGAAAAGAGACTAGCGAGCACATAGAAGCTAGTGACTCTCACAGGAGAATGCTGTGATTTCTTGTTTGTGTGTATAGTTTAGCCTCAGCATAGCACTGATGTTCAGCTGATGACTTAAGACTACTGTCCCAGGTGTACAAGGGAGGTTATCATGTTGATCAGTTATGACACATTCTGCTGCAATTGGCTGATTTCAGAGTGGTATCAGATTCTGGACTAAGTCTCTATTACTACTGAATTTACAACCCAGCTTCACTGTCATTATTGCTAGGACATGTCAGAAATACAGGGTGTTATTATGAAATGTGGAATAGAATTTACTATTTTCCATATATGTCAAGTGAAAATTTTATTTTCTCTCAACATTTGAGAAAAAGGAGGCTTTGGAGGTTAAAAAAGAGTAGGTAAACATTTGTTTTGGTCAAAGTTCAGTGTCTGTTGTCCTTAATAAATCAGACTGCATTTTAAACAGTTGTTTGCCAAGGGTGAAAAAGGGTACCATTATTTCTGTTCAGGGTTAAGTAAGACTTTCAGGTACACATGGTAGACCATGTGTTAGCACACTGAACTATGCTTGCAATAGATATCAAGGATAAGCTGAAAACAAACTGTCTGTCTAAGAATCGGAGAGAGATATTCCAGTCAGAGAAATTACATGTGTGCCTCCACACTTATTCATGGAAGTGACATCCAAAAGTGCTGCTGCAGCAGATCTAACAGAAGCAAGTTCCCTTTTAAAAATTTGTTCCAGACACTGGACACCAGGACCAGGACCACTAAAGTACTTTATTGTTCTTACACATTGCTGTAAAGTTTCATCTGATTTCAGTCTTCACATTTGGAGAAATACGGCAAAAGGGGAAATAACTCCATAAGGCTTTTCTATTTTAATTTTTAAGTGAGATAGTTCTTCACATACTACAGCAGTGGTTTTCAGACTGTGGTCTTTGAACCAATGGTGATTCATAGAAAACATGCTGACGGTTCACAGACAGCGGGTCAAAGGGTTCTGGCTCTTCTCCTTGTTTCCACTTGCTACTTTCTTCTAAAACACAGCTAACAATATTAAATATTTCCCTAATATTTTTCTTACATAAACTGAATGGTATATAAGCCAGTTGTAATAAGATTTTAATAGTAGAGGAAAACCAAATAACAGAGGTAGCAGTTTTCTTCCTTACAAAGTGTCTTAAGACGTGCTTGCTTCACATGGTACCACAGGACTGAGCAGTTCTCGTGAGCAGTTTCCACACTTAAGGGAAACGCTAGTTCTAATATCCAGTTAAAAAACAAAGGTACAAAGCCTTGATGTGCAGTTTAGGGAACTTTAAGATGAACGTTTCTAAGAAAAATATTTCAGTGAATGTAGGCTTCCTTATCAGCATTTTCTTGGGTGCACTAGGAACTAGATTTCTAGCCATAGAGATGATACATGTTATTCATAGTGGTGCATATTTAACCGTACTCACTAACCAATGGCTAAACTTCAATGATGTGAGCTAACCTACAGATAAATATATAGATCTGTTTTATACTCATCCAGTTTATGCTGGATTTCTTACAGCCTCTTGTGAAAATAATGCGTGTATTACCTTCTAATGTACATTAATGTTCTTGTAAAAATGCATTAATTCTTCCAGCAAAACATTTTGGCCAGTACAGAGGGTAAAATGCCTCTGTTAGAGAAGAGTGAGTATAATTTATTACTAATTACCCTGACAGTGAGAATTAGAATTCTGGTTCACAAATGTGCCTAGTTTTCTTCTTGTGTCAGTCTTATACTTTGGCTGAGATGTTATTAACACTCAGGTCGGTGGTAACAATTGTTTTCATTTCTGCCTATTACCCCTTCAGCCTTAAGTCCATGTAAAATGCTAATTTTATCAAACACACATGTGACTAAAAGCTACTTCAGGAAGCAGAATTATTTTTTCCCCAAAAGAGAAGAGTAATTCTAATTACTGTATATTTTATTGTAACTATTCCCTAGAAGAAACACTGTATTGTTATACCTTAAATCAACAAACAACATACCTTTACAGTTCTTTATTTAGTTTGCAGGGATTTTTAGTACTTTGGGAGGTTAAAATAGTAAAGAAAGCAAAGCTTCTGTCTTTTTCCACATACTGAAATGAATATATATCCCTACATTTTGATACTTAGGAAGAAGACATGATACTCCTAATTTGATGTCTGTGAATTTGTTCTGTGTAAACCAGGTTTATTCTTCAGAAAAAACAGAGGAATAAAAAATGAATAAACATGTGAAGAGTATCATTTAGGAACCGACCCAACTATATGACCCAATGTAAGACTAGGAAATAACCTGCACTGTAGATACAGCTGGAGAAGAAATGGGGTTTCAGGTGAAAGAAGTAATATCAAGGCTGGAATTCACTGCTGTACATTGAAGGTCAACAGCAGTCCTACTCAATATTTGAAAAAAAAAAAAAAAAAAGAAAAGGTTTGATAGTGAAAATTGGTGAATACTATTACCTGGAATGGAGCCAACAAATAAATAAGCTGCCTGTTTAATTACAATTAGTTAAATGGCAAGTACCAAGTGTGTGAAGCATCAAAACCTTCTCACAGATGTGAACTATGCTCTCGGAAGTCTCTGAATTACTCTTCTGAGAATCACAGATTTACATTTGTGACACATAAGCAAATGAATACCAAAGAAATATTTACTTACCAGCTAATCTGGATATTTAGGGTGGCTTTGGGAATAGCATTTTTGTGGAGTCTGATGTGCATGCATATAAAATTCTAACAAAAATTGTCACAGCCTGTGTTTTGCTTTGAGATGAAAATGAACATCATCTCTCTTCCAGATGTATTTATTTTTATGCTGCGGCTGAGTATGAAATTCAGTTTCTTGATCTCATAATATGTCAATCTTTGGCAAACGTGGACCATTTGGATCAAAGGAATGGACAGATAAAAAACTGCTCACCAGAGTACTACTTTCTGAAATCCTTTATGGATTACAGTAACATTTGCAGGAAGTCCAAATAGGAAAAGTCCATTTATGGTCTTTCTATTCTACCTCACCATAAATGTGGGTGTACAATGGAATACAATCATTTAACAAATAACAGTATGTAGTTTTCTTTTGTGATGGATGGGCATAGAAGAGTGGATCATGTGGCAAATTAAATCAGTGACTATCTTTAGATTAATTCTTTAGGTTGATGTTACAATAACTGGAACCATGGGTCTTTGGATTGCTTTGGATTTACCCTTTTTGACCTCCGAGGTTCATGGGACACGTATATGCCCTCAGTAGGCATCTTGTTGCTTCATACTTCAGCAGAAATGAGAGGCACAATATTACCTTTAGCATGTAACATGAACATCAAATTAGGAGACACCCTGCTCAGAGATAAGTGTTAAATATTCTTAGAGAATTTAGAAGAGAAGGAACCTATTTCCATATATCTTTTCAAAATAATTTAAAAACTCTTGGGTCTGCTACTCATCTTGTAAATATGGCTCTGCTAATGTTGAACTGGCCTTCTTGCACGTGTTATTTACAACAGCTTCTATTTTTTTCTTCTGTGTGGTGGAAACAGAGAAAATAATTTAATTACAAACTCCCAACTTCTTCAGATTGATCATAAGAAACTGGGTTTGTGAAGATCTTTGATCTTTATTTAAAATGTAAATGCATATTCAGCTTTAACAAACTGAAATTATACATGAAATCTATCTCTTGAGCAAACTATGTTTTAAAACATTTTAATGGAGAGAGACTGACAGAAAATGAACATTGCTGCAGCTTCATAGCCTGAACTCAGGCTAACAGTAAAGAAAGGAAGATTATTTTATTTGAAGGGATTAGGAAATAAAATATATGCAACTTACTCTCCACCAAAAAAACCCTCCTTAAGTATGAATAATAACAACAAATCTATTTTTTCTGAGATTAGGATCAAATTAAACAAAATAAATCTTGTTCTTATTACACACCTGTGGTGGCCCACTCAGCAGCAGTCTTCTTGGGTGGAAGGTGTCCATTCTGCCCTCATTTCTATTGTTGTAGTCCATATGGATTGGCTTGGGAACTGTCCATTGACGGTAGTATAGAGACTGCTCCGTGCAAGTCATCATCTTACTCATAAGAGGACGAAAAGAACTTGCCCACATAACAGAATGATAAGGCAAGAGGGAAGATGATTTGGGAAGTCCACTGCTGTCCGTAGAAGTAATAATGTCATAAACCAGTTTTGGCAGGAAAACTATGGGAGGCTGTTTTGATGCTTTGGTCATGGAGCATTGAGAGGTCTGTAGGATGAAGGAGTTATGAGTAGGTGCAGAGGAAGAAGAAGAGAAGGAGAAAGGTGAGGAGGATGATGAGGTGATGGAAATTTGGGCACTTTTTATGTTTTGTTTCGTATCCAGCTGCTCAGTTAGCAGTGGCAAGTGTTTGCTGATTGTTGTTTGTGCCCCCTTGTCTACTTTCTGCTTCTGCCTTTCATAGTTATTTGTAGTTTCTTCAGCACTGTTGTTTAGGACGTGGTGAGGGGACTTTGCCATATCCACTGCTCCTATTAAAGGAGGAGATGACTCACTGCAGAATGCTGTAACTGAAAGAAAATTTGTATTTCAACACCATGCAAGTATCTCTGCTAGTCAATGCCAAAAAGCAAAGAAAACAAAACCAAAGAAAAATCATTTAGATAGAGTATCCACCAAACATTGCAATCCTACTCCTGTTCTAGCTTTCATCTTTCTCATACAGGAAGTCATAATGGGACTAGGTTGGAATATTCATCTCAATGCATAAAGTGGCTTTTAATGTACTGAAGTGTATAGGAAAGACGTCAGTGATTATTCTGTCCTCTACTTCCCTCATCCATTCCTTGCTTAAGGTGATCATCGATACTTTCATCACACAAGACAAACACAAAATTACTAAAAACATTATTTATAAGTGTAAAAAAATAAGTATTCACAGGTTGTTATTCCATCAGACTACAGAAATGTCTACACAGACTGACATCTAGAACCAGTCCTCTGAATCAGATCTGATCTGACGCTTGTGCCTGCGTCACTGCAGCACTTACTCTGATCTAATAAAACCTGGCTCTCAGGTTTCTGGTGCTACATAATGCATTGATGTACTCGCACAGCTTTTGGTCAGCTCAGAGCACATAATCAGCTAATTGCTGATTTTCTGAAAGTGGCATATTTTTATCTTATATAGTCTCTACAAAGATTTCTTGAAAGTTTAATGTCTCAATTTAAGTGGTTCTGAGCATCTTTAGTGCTTAGTGAATTCCAAAGAGGCGATGCAAATACTTCACAGTCTTCAGAGTAGTCTGTGAACTTGTTGAGGAATTAGTCTCCACACAGTACTATAAATATCTGTCTGAAGCTGAACATAGACAAAAAGAACTTTCATGTCATGGTGAAAACAACAGTCCTGATTCTCAAAAAACCCACATTTTGAACTAATAAGTCTGTAGTTTATCTTGGTCTGAATAAATAGTAAGACATACTCCAGCTGTATATTAATCTAAGGTAGCCAGTAAAGGACATAAGCAATAAATACAAAAACATCATTGGCAGTATGAATGGTTACAAGTAAAACCACTGTGACATCCCTCAAAATATCAGTATCCAAGAGCAAAGAAAAAAAGAGTAAGGAAAAAATATTTCTTCAACCACAGGCAAACGGAAGTGACAAAGCCACAGTTGAGCCACGTGAACACTGTGGAACTGATGAGAAGCCCAACTTTAAGGAAACAAAAAATAAAGTGTTGATGAAGCCTATCCAAATGTTTTCAAGCTTTTTCTCTTTTTGTAACCACCACTGTACCTGTAGAAAACAAATCATGGACCAAATATGCATGTCAACATTTTGAAAACTACAATTAGATCAAGAAGAATTTACTGTCACTGACAAAATCATAGTGTTTTAAAAAGCTGCATGAGATTGCAACTTCTAGGAAGTTATGGTACAATTTATATTACCCACTTTCATTCAGATCTCCTCTTAATATTATCTGCATAAAAAGCATGCAAAGAAATTTATCAGACAAAAGAGCTGTACTAGTTCTCAACATTGCCTCATGCTTTCTATATCAGTTTGAAGATTAAAAAAGAACCAAAGATTTTAAAAATTATCCACCTCGAAAAGAGCTTTCAAACAGTGCAAAATTAATGAGTGAATATTCCAGAGCAAAGACGAGAAGGTAAAAATACCAATGAGAATGAGCACGTTTTTTCTCCTACAGATTTTCAAAATATTTTTTTAAAATAAGCATATTTTCTTTTTCAGAAATTGTCATAGCTTCAGAGAACACATTCAGTCATCACAGTACTAACTGAGGATCCATCTCTCAGTGGCACATATTAAAGAAGTGCCTGGTTGAGGTACCCCACCCTATGACTATTTTTCAAGCAAGAAAAGATCATATTTCTTACATTTCAGAATTCTGATCCTGATTTTTTTAAGTTATCTTTAGTGTTCCCATTAAAACAGGCCTTACAAAAACCTTAGTGATTTATGCCTATTATTATTTATCTAACAAACTGAATAAAAGGAATCTTTTAGGTCCTAAATGTAACTTAATAGAGATGATCTTAAGGTCTTACTGGAAGCTTTTGAAGAGAGAGATGAAGATGCAGAGTCATGGGAATGAGATCTTTCTCTTTTCATAGGACTTCTCTTTTCTGAAGTAGAACCTGTTTCGTGAATGACACGAAAACAAAAATGAAATATAATTTAAGTAAGCCTGTAAGAAGGCACAGCTATATTGTCAAATTAGGAAAATGTACACAAGATTTTGTGTGGGTTTTGTCCTCATTCTGACACTGTTTTCAGCATAGAGTATCTGCTCCTACCATGCAATACTGGATCAACCTGTGGTCTAATCTAACCATGCTGACCTGCAATAGTTTCACAAAATCAGTGCTACAACTAGGGGCTGGTAATTTCTAGGCATGTCTCAACCATATTTTCTTTCTACCCATGTCTTACCAATCCAGGGTCAGGGCAACCAAACAGGCAACAAGCTCTATTTTGCCAGTATGTTATGAAATTACCTCCCACCCCATACATTACAGCTTTATGGCCAGATTACATCTCAGCTTTGGTGATGCAAATCCATATCTGGATGGCCACCAAAGATATTCACTTGAGGTACCTAGCTTAGACTTCTAAGTTAAAATGCTTGTTTCTGTACAGTTTTACCATGATAAACAGATACACAAGCACTGCCAGCAGAAAACTGAGACTGTAAGTCTATCGCAGGTGTTCTGATTTGGACTCTGGAGGAGCATACTGTACTTCATGGACTAGGAAAGCAGCTTTACAATTTAGATACCTAATAATTTAGGTGCCCATTTGACTCAGATCACATACAATCTCAGCGTACTTTAACCTAAAGTAGGCCTCTATTGTTGATAGTCTGAGTATGACCTCAGGTATTTCATTCCTGTATGAAAAATACATATTTGATTGAAGTAAATATTTTTGTTCTCCTATCCTTATTATCAATGAGTAAGAACTTAACAGGGGAACAGTAACCACTCATCTTTCTCCTCATAGTATAGAAAAGAAGGAAATTAAGGCAAACAGTTTGAGATTTAAATAACCTGTAGGGATAAAAATCACTTGTTTTCCACAGTTGCAAGGCACATTAGACCGTAAAGAAAAATGTAAAGAACTTAGTGATAACTGGTAAGGCCCATCAGCTATCACTCAAAAAAAAACCCCAACAGTTTCTGGGTAAATTATTGTTGTTTGTTTACACATTTATGTTCTTAATTGCTCTCTAAAGAAATTATAAACTCACCAAGTCTACATTCTCAATTTTAACTCATGGACATTATCAGGGAGTACTCAGAAGTTATGATGGTCAGATGTATTTTTAGCCATACTATTTAATACCTTACGATCTAGAGACTACTCAGCTGTACTATATACAGTTTCCTTGGGAGGAATCTTCATCATTGTCAGTACAGAAGCATAGGTTTGGCAGCATCAGCCAGGGACAGTTTAGGTGAAGTTGCTTCTGCTGTGAGGAAGTGGATGGGGTCACTGCTTCCCAGAGAGCAAAGGGCACACTTCCCTGCTGAGGGGAGGGCAACACAGCCCAGCACTCCAAGCAGTGAGCGACACTGGATGTACCCACTCGAGGTCCACTTGGCCACTGCCAGAACATATGGAGCAAAGGAGGGCGGGAGGGGAAAGAAAGGAGTCAAAAAACAGAGAGAATAGATGCAGCAGCAGGACTGCAAGAGGTTAAACTGCAGCAGCAGCAGCAGTCAGCGGGCAGGGAGGATGAGAAAACACAGGCTCAATGAGATGGAGCAAAACTGAGGAGCAGAGCTCACTCAGTAAGTCTAACTCCAGACACCCTCACTGAGTGGGTATCCGTAAAATTCTACTTTTTCTAATGCAACTCAATCATTTTACATCTTCTTTTATTATCACTACTAATAATACCTTCTGTTGCTATTTCTTCATCTTCATTATCAGTGCTGCTTAGTTTCTCTGGGTCACTTTCTAACACATCGTTCACAACTGCCTTCTCTGTGTGAATCTCTGAGCTCACAAAGTATGCTGCCAAACCAAGTTCTTGCTCCAAGGTTGTCCTTACCAAAGAAGATGAATTTATTAAACGTAGGTCACAGTATCTCGAATGACACGAGAGAAATAAGAAGGGCTAGTATGAAAACTCACTGTAGTCTTTTTCCTTATTTCTTTTACAAACACAGCCAAAGGGGAATTTTATCATGATCTCCTTAAACTATGGCTAAGATAGAGCACAGTACATATTTGTGCTTAATATATTCACCATTGTGGTACATACACTTTTCTTTTCTTAATCCAGTTATGCAGTTTAATCTAGTGCACTGAACATTAGCATCAGCTTAAGAAAAAAAGTACTCATTTGGGTTCTAAGCCTAACACACAGAATGGGATTTAGTTGAACATACAAAAGCATTTAGTGTCCCAGGGCATCCTGTCTGGCTTCTAGCTGCCAGTCCAGAAGGCAATGATGACCCCAAACATCCTGTACAACATATGCCAGCATCATGCAGACATCTCAGCTACTCGAAGGTACCTAAAGTAGCTATACTTTTTTTTTTGCCTACTCTTATTCTAAACTGGGACAAATCCCATAATATTTTCTGAGCTACTTATATCCTGCTATAAATGTTCACAATATGAGTTTTGTATTTATGATATAAAAACTGCCCAAAAATGGAAAAGAAACATCTTGACACCAAAATCTGTTTTCCTTTCCCTCAAGTAATTATGCAGGTAATCTTTAGCCATTTGGTAAGAAATGGATAAAAAGCTGCCACTGAGAAAATACTGGGTCTTCTTACCTTGGCAAAGACTCTCCTTGTGGATCCATACCACTAAATATCAATATACAAGGCAAACCCTCCAATTCCAAATAGGTTTGTGGCCTCCAATCTACGTCTTCAATTTTTTGCCAGATCTGTATAAGGTAAGAAACACTGTTGGACATATCTATATGTCACAAATAAAAATACAGAAATATATACTTTCATCACCCATTATGTGAATCATTTTGCACAGTGGATGGATGTTCCACCATGGGAAGCCACAGAGCAGAGCCAGTTTCATTACAGTTTCATTACAGGTAGGAATATGCCTGCTGTAAGTCTGAGGAGATTGGGACAGTATGTTTCAGCCTTAAAAGCCTCCCAGCTTCCCAGCTTCATAATACTGAGGCCAGAGCATAGACAGGTAGAGTGGATATGGTATAATGGGCAGTAAATCTGTGTAGGAGCTTTGGGAAAGAGTGCAGAGGGTTGCTTCTTGCGATAGATAATGCAAGGACATCTGAGCCCAAGGAAGAAAATGGGCTAGGAACAAGGCTTTTTCACCTTAGAGGAATAAGGGAAAGCTGAAAGTGCTCAACACACAACACACACATCCCACTGTCCTCACTTGCTACCATCAGAAGCTTCCTGCTCTCCCCCGAAGCTGCCAATTTTCCTGATAACTTCATGAGAAGTTTGATAACTAGATCTATTCTTTGCCTGTTCAGCTTCAGACTATACTGCTTTACTCACACCAGTTAGTCCTTTTTGCTGTAAGACTGATCTACAGACAAGGAGTACACAGTAGGACCAACAGTATTACAACTCAGCCTCTGACATTCATACATGTATCACTATTATGCAAATCAGAGAAGATAACCAGGATATGATTCAGAGCTTAATTTATAGCAGAATGAGATCAGCACTAGGACCTGGATCTCAAATGACTTTGTCTAACATATATTGAGTCAGACACAGTGCAGAGGGTACCATATATATATTATACCATCCTAGAATATAAACACATTTTAGCTTTGGCGATCAGATGACAGGAATTTTATTAGAAGAAAGGCAGTATCAGAGGCTTTTGTTAAACAGATGACTCAAGACTCTAGACCTAAAGGATTTAAATTAATCCATAAATCAGTACCTGGTCCTGAAATCATACCTGAGATGTGAACACCGGGGTGCTCTAGAACAAATAACTAACATCATTGATTTGGTGCCTTCATGCCACCTGCTGGTGACAAGCATAATGTAACGCTCAACTGGTCACTTTTTGCACGATGATGATTTTGTGAGAAAATTCTGCTGAAACTGTGACAATTTCATTTGGCTTTTTTTCCTTATTGCTCATGGTCCCTGTAGATAAAAACATTTCAACTCTTTGGGAGGGTTGCTGCTGGAAGCAGAGTTCCAGCCATATCAGTTAATACTCCATTGAAGTATTAACCAGAGATTGGACAGTAGAGGAGTCACAGACAGTATGTCTAAAAGATAAAAGTCATGCTCCTTATGGTAGTTTTTATTTTTTCTAGGAAGACTTGTTCTTCAGCTCACAATCATAACCCTCACCAGTAAAGTCTCCCCGCCTACCCATCTAATGGAATTTCCCAGCATATGTCATTCTGTAAGTTACCTTTAGTTGTTCCACAAAGTGCTTCCCTATAGTGATTCCAGAATTAGGATTTCCCAAGATTATTTCAAAGTTATCTTCAAGGGCTAGTCTTTCCCTTACATTATATAGACGTTCATATGCCACTGCAGCCAGCGGAGTACATGGAATTCTCAACACTACCATGAGGCCATGTCCACTAGGACATTGTCTTGAAGAGTTTATTAGGTTTTGGGTGATTTCCAGAGTTTCAACTGAGGTGTAATTCTTCATCTGAGAAAGACCACACACTGCCATCATAGCTGCAGAGTAGTGTTGTATGAGGACAAAAGTCCTTATCACTGCACTGTGTAATCTGGGGAACCTGAAATAAACGGTGAATTAAATAGTGAAGTATTAAACACTAAAGAGAAAAAGCTAATTCCTACAAAATATAGTAAACTCAATATTTTCTCCTGTAAAGAATTCTTCGTATCTACTACACAACAGATTCTCACCAACTTGCAGTCGGATAGTCTTTGCAAGGCATCATTTCACAATCAGAAATGATGTTTTCTCTCCATTTCTTAGTAAAGATTTACCAAGTAGTTCAGTAAGGTTACAGCACTTTAAGTTACCAAGACTTTTACTACTGTTACAAAATTTACCACAGAATATTTGCTAAGGCACTCAGTAATATCATCAATCAAATTATATTCTCATATCAATGAGAATGGTATTCTTCATTATGTGTTATTCTTAGGGGTGGAAAAGGGGATGGGATATTTGTCGTTTTCTTACTGAAGCCCTGAACCAATTTACTCTTGTTTCCAAGGGGACAGAATATGTAGGCAGCACCCAATGAGCCCTCCAAGTTCCCAAGCTCAGGTACACCCTGTCTCAATCCCCAATCTATGGAAGGGAGAGACGAGGATACGCAGTAGCTCCCTGTGCTCTGGTTTTCACAAAAATGAAGCTTCATGTGTGATCAGAGCTTCAAAGCAACCTGTAGCAAGCCCCAACAGTTAAGCATGGATGTGCTAAGTCTCAGTTAGCAATGAAAATTCACAAGATTCACCAGTACCTGAAGGGGCTACAGGAAAGCTGGAGAGGGACTTTTTACGAGGGCATGGAGTGATAGGACAAGGGGGAACGGTTTCAAAATGAAAAAGGGTAGGTAGACTGGATATTAGGAAGAAATTCTTTACTGTGAGGGTGATGAGACACTGGCACAGGTTGCCCAGAGAAGCTGTGGCTGCCCCCTCCATGGCCATGTTCAAGGCCAGGTGGATGGGGCTTTGAGCAACCTGGTCTAGTGTCCCTGCCCATGGCAGTGGGTTGGAACTAGATGATCTTTAAGGTCCCTTCCAACCCAAACCATTCTATGATTTTATGATTTTTACAGATTCTAAAGAGTTCATCCACAGCCGCATGCATGCACATAATGTGTCTCTACTTTCTTGCAGCAATTCTAGACTGACTCTGCAGGGATCAAGGAAAACTGATGATGTATTTTCCAGCTCTGATGATGCTCTGAAGTTTTTATCAAATTCTAGACATCAAAATCAGCCAGAGTCAGCAAGTGATAACATTGGACAAAAGTAATAACACATTTGAAATTACGTGATGAAGCAATGTTACGTTATTATAATATAGAAGTAGCTACTGGTCACAAGAACACACTTAATCGGGCTAAAGAGCATGTATGTTCATAGTAAGAGGCAGCCTAGACTGTTTAGATTACAGGCCAAACATATACAAAAAAGGTAGAATCATAGAATCATTATGGTTGGAATGGACCTTCAGGTCATCAAGTCCAACCTTTATCCCACCATATTTCTAACCATTAGACCATTAGACCATGGCCTCAAGTGCCTCGTCAACCCATCTTTTGAAGACCCCCAGGGATGGTGACTCCACCACCTCCCTGGGCAGCCTATTCCAGTGCCCAACCACCCTCTCAGTAAAGAACTGCTTAGGAAGTTGAAAGAAGATGGAAGGAGAAAGTAAGAATGAGTGAAATGCCCTTGCATACACAGCTGATTTGTGGAACAGCAAAGAAAAAAAAAGAACCAAACAGGCTTCTAGCTAGTAACTCGTCACTAGAACACAGCTGTATTAAACAAAGGAGAGTACTATACCTCTTTCCCAAAGCCATGACCATTGCTTCGAAAGAGCTGTCATACCGAAGCAGTGGAATACTATGTCCTGAGAGGGTGGACTCAATGAATTCTGACAGTCCAAAGTATTTCTTGTTTTCATGGTATAAATCTACACCCTAAAGCAAATGAAGCATTAAAAATTTAAAGGTAAAGTCTATTAATTATTCATTTACAATTGATTAACCATTGGTATTTGATATATTTGCAATCACATTTTCTAATAAGCATACATCTACTCAAACATTAAAACAAGGAGTGAAAGAAACAAAATTAATGTTTTTAAAAGAACAGAAGTTTGATGCAAATTTTCCTTGTTTCTTTCTCTCTCTCCCCACATAAGCATATACACAGACAGAACAGCTATGTATGGAATAAATATGCACACCTGAAGAAAATCCATGTATGTACATATATTTATGCAGTCATGCACTAGAAACAGATTTTCAGGTGGTTTCCAGTTATGTAGCTCAAAGATTTTTAGCAGAGTTACTTCAGTTTATAGGAATAAAGAAAAAAAGCAGGAAATGATAGGATAAGCAAAGTGGAAAAGAATTTGCCAGACTGAACAAGAAAAAGATTCCATGCAAACTTCACTCTTGTTCACCAAAATCATGGGCCCTCCACAGTTTCACAGAGTATGTAAATGTCAAGTTATTAAAAGCTCACAAAAGCACCTCAAAGCATCCATCTTACATTGCTGTATGAAGAAGGCCAGTGGATCTCATTGTAAGGGCTGATATGAGTATGCTGTGTCTGCAGCGCATAGGGGAAGGAAGTCACATGGAGGGTCACAATATTTGGCGCTTCTTTCACCTCCCTGCAGTTCAACAGTCTATCAACAAGTCCTGTAGACAATTCTGTTTGAGGATAAAGGCTATGCATAGCACTGCAAAAAACAAACCCAGAACTCTCCAAAGTCATCAGCAGAAGGGAACATTTGTGTCAGTGGAATAGCTTTAATCTGGATGTGAAATCAAAGTTAAATACACACAAGGAACTCAGGGCTCTATTCTTTGCCCTGCTTTCATTGCACAGAAGGATGGGAAAAGAAGTGCAAATTATTTCATGGCAGCTGAAAATTTCTGTAAATCTGATAAGCTCCCTAGCTAGCAAATTACTAGTCCCTTATAGCTACCAGAATATTGAGAGATAAAGGATGAAAGGAAGCTGATGTTTTGGCAGTTACCAATACACATTTAGTCCTGTAGTAACTTTGGCCAGGTTGTTAGTGCTGACCTTAAGAAAATACAACTCTTACCTACAAAAATCAAGATAGAAAATGACAGGCAGTAAATCAGTATGACAGAAAAACAGAGGGAAACTACCTGTGATAGAGCTATTATGAAAGTGAAGAATAGATATTATCAGGGCAAATGTCAGTATCATGGAACACCTATAATCAATTCCTTGCTCTGGTGTAAAACTGCAGTCCAAATTAATGCTATATAATTTTTGGCACTTACCTGCAGTTGTAACCTGCAGGTTACAAGCCTAGTCACTGCAAGCTCCTTGTGTTACCAGCAGAGGGGTAAGTAACTCCAGAAACTGGTTGTGTGTACTCATGATCTAAGTCAGCCCTGAGAGATGTCCATGTCTCTGTTATGACTATGTGGGCAATGCCATGCAATTCCACTCCTACTTTAGCTACCTAATTTAACTGTCTTCAGTTAGGTGACACAAATCCTGCTGTGCTGAATAGTCACTTAAATATTTGTCACGTACATATCTTTATTAGATAAGAGGAAAAAAATATCAGCGTTAAGCAACAATACAGGTACTTTCTAACATTTGAGGATGTTACATGAATAAATGCCTCAAAAGTTGTGACAGCTGTAATAGGTGATATAAGTTTCTAAGATACAGAGGAGTTGAACAGGAAACCCTCACAAGCAAAAATAAAGTTTTGGTGAGAATCATCATTCTTAACCAATGTGAAAGACAAGACCTTGTCATTTCAGCCACAAGAAAGATTCCATAGCTTTTTATTTCAGAAACACTACCGTGCTTCCAAAGTTGGAATATATTGGTCTTTCTGGAGTTCAGTATGTTCTCCAAGCTTCCCAGTGCCTCTGGTGCCAGAAGGCAAAAGCAGCCCAAGTTGAGAAGCCAAGGAAACTGGGCTTAATAAGGGAAGCAATGAGTTATGCAAGTGAGCTGATGGGGAACTTGGTAAACATTGGACGAAAACCTCGCTGCTTCTCTGAGAAGTCTACCTGACATTACTATTACCACAGAAGCTTTGAATTCTTACAAATCCGGATGGAAAAAACATTGTACTGGATAATTTCCAGTCAGTTACAAAAATAAGCAGCAGTGTTGAATCACTAGTTGTCTACTCACTGTGGGGGGGGTTTGCATGTTTTACAGCCCAGAGGACACTGACAGAGGATAATGAGCTCTGTGTACTTTCACAGGAAGCTTTCCTTTGAACAAATGACAACCAGCCAAAAAAAAACAATAGCTCTGGATGAAAGAAGATAAGAATGGTGAGCAAGGAAAGCTGAAATGTTCCACTGAGGCATAATATAATAAACAAGATAAGTCATGAAGGACCTTAAAAGAAAACATGTTTATTCAACGCATAGAAAGAGAGAGTTAGCAGAAAAGTGCAAACAAAGATGAAGGAAGGGATAAATCAGAAAGGTGATCTTGAGAGCTGATGCAAACAATAATAATTTCTCTAAAAACAAGTTACAGTTTTCTTACCTCATTAGATCCCAGTGTGCATGATCATGGATTAGGACAAACAGCGTATGCGGATTCTGCATAGAGTTTTGTAAAAAGACTTTGAATTTAATCTGGGCTTCTGCATCTAGTTTCATAACATACTGCTCCACCCTCTGTTTTGTAAGATGTTCCTTTTCTAATCCAAGTTCTAATAAAATACCTAAAGAAATGGAACAAATGTCAGTATTTCCAGATACAAATGCACTTAACAGTGTCCTGTAAGTCTAAAATAAAGCTAACTAATGAGCACCTGAGTGCCAGAGATGAAACAAAGTCTGCTGATAAGTCACTTCGGAGGGTGGAACACAAATCAAGAAATCAATTTTCTCGAAGGAACCCAAATCAAGATTTTGAGTGCTGGAGTCAGCAATTGAGCAAATATGAGACAGCAATTTCTGAGCCACTGCTAGCTGGAATGGACGAATCTGATGTCGTTCAACCTCATAACCTGGAAAAAGGCAAAATTCTGTTTAGATATATGCCCAAAGTCTAATCTAATGCAAAATGTTAGAGTCTAGCAAAGAATGACTGATCTCTTTAAGGTACTTTGCTTATGAACAGGAGTTTCAGTTTATGAAAATCTACATGGAATATGCAAAGAGAGCTTTCTCCATTTGGGCATTCCAATCCTGTAAGTCTCTTAAATGTCTGAGCTGAAAGTGAACTTGTGCAATAGCGTTCTGCTACCATAGAAGTAAGACTTAGAGCTTCAAAGACTAAAATACCCAGTGGAACAAAGCAGAGCATCCATCACTGTAAATCTGAATATCCCAACACATGAGTTGCTGTTTGCTTCAGGACCTTTGCCTTCAAGAGCCTAGGACCCTGCCTGGGTGGATCTAACTGCACATCTAGAAACCTGGTCTCAAGCACCCTGCTCGGTTACCTCTTTAGAAAATCCTCCTTACTCACTTGTACACAGAGTTGCTCCAGTTCCATTCAGTGCTGTTGGTTTATTCACTGAAGCAGAAAGTGATGAAGAGATGTGCCCTTGGTTTTCCTGATAGAATTTCTCCAGCAAAAGGTCAATGTCACCCTCTATCAAATTGAAGGGATAGTGGAATAAACATCCATGTTAATAAGAGCTGCATTTCACACTGATTTTGACTTGGCTTATTTACTGTTTTACACAAGAACCTTCTTGTTATTTTCTATTGCATCTGTTTTTACAGGATATCACTAATAAAATGCAAATCAGGTCAGGGAATGACAGACCAACTCTGCAGACCAATGGCTAGGACACTTATGGAGGATGGTACAAAACCAGCCTCAAGGCCCTGATGCAAATCCTCAACAACAAAGACATTTTATTGGCTTAGTTTACATTCAGACCACGGAGCTATACTGTTCATTAATAAGGATTACAAGAAGCTTTGGAAGATCTCATAAATACTTTTAAATCTTTACATGTTTGAGAGCCAGAAATAAAAATAATTTCCTACAAAGCTGAAAGAGAAATATGAGCTTTGTAGCTATATACAATGCTGAAGCAAGAGAGGTATGTTTTATTGAACAGATATGCATACTGCAAATATATCCTATTATATTCAGCAGGAGGCCTGCTTACAGATGAAAGTAATGCAGGGAATACAATATGTTTGTCTTGAGTATTTAGTATTTTCTCAGCAGTGGAAAAGATGTTGAACATGTCTGTACTGAGCTCAGAAAGGCAGGGCCTGCCCCTTGAAGTACAATCCAGTGGATATAGATTGAAACTATTTTGAAGATGCTCATTTACTTGTCCTGCTCAAACAATAGCAATAGCAGAAGTGATTTTGAGAACCATACTTTGAAGGTACTAAAAGCAGAAACACTATCATAACTACATGATGGTTCAAGGAAAAAGAGTGACCACTTAAAATATCAGGACGCATCCAGAAGGGTTCTTGAGATCTAAGTACAGGCTTACCGATGTGACGTGAATGGCAAAGGGGACTGTGACATCCATTAACACTGAAAAATATGCTGCTTTTGCTCTACTTGTGTGACACGCTTTAATTTTCCATGTGGCTGGATCTATCCCCAAATAATCTTGCCTGCAGTAATCCTCAGTATACTCCATTAAAAAATGATCCATTAACCCCAATGCTCTGCAATTTTCCTCTCTTTCCCATGCATCATGATCAAGATCACAGTATGGCAAGTTGAAAGGAAAAACCCTATTTTTGATAAAATAACTCAGTTCTATCATAGTCTAAATAAATTCTGTGCTTAAGGCAAAAGAATTTATATATTCATATGGATATGGTCTTTCATAGTATATGCATGAATTTGCATAGTTAAAAATAGTAAGTTCATCTATTTGCTGGCATGTTTCTATGAAATGGATTTTAGAAACTGACACTTATATGAGGAATTTAAATGTACTTTCACAACTTTGTCCTGCAATTTTTATATATTTCTAATAAAGCCTTGCTTCTGGAAAGGTAGTAAGTAGAGATATTTTCTCTGTACTTAAACGTTTCAGGATCTTGGAAACATGCCTCTATATAACCTGTTAGGTACCTGGGCACAGTGTGCTAAAGAAGGACCCCAGAGTTTCCACTTTCCCTGTGACCAGCTGATAGTTAACTTCTTTTTGGTAGTCTGAAGGACTGAGCATGCTCTCAGACAGGACTCTTGCCTGATACTTTCCTAAAAGACAAAAAAGTAATTTTGAAAGCACTTCAAACTAAATTTAAAAATGTTCTAAGTCATAATAAAAATACTACCCAGCTAAATGAATACCACACACACACACAGATGGCAGAGATTAATCTTTTCTCTCTTCTGTAGACGTATGCACCAGACACCTGTAAAATAGATTCATAATCCTTTCGTGTTTCTTTCCCAGTTTAGGAAATATTTGTTGATACAGTACATAAAAAGATCATAGTAATAGTCAAAGGAATTGTCAGTTATCTTACACTCATAATGAATCTTTGAATGGCTACTCAAATAATTTATTGAATTATCACCATAGCCCTCAACAAGTTATTGAAGAGATTGACATGGAAAGACCACCTTTTAGAAGCCAAAGAAATGTTCGGTCCTGTGCTTGCAGTAACATCCCAGTCACACAGAGAAGGAGAGCTTTATGCACTGTGTGTGCTGAAACTCACTATTATTTTTTTGTAGTAGTGTTGGCTGGGATGCCTTGGTGAGAAAACAGATGACGCAGGAAGAACATGATTTGCTGGGGGGAGACCTAGCTGTGTAGCATCCACTTGGGTTCATCAAAACCCGTTACTTGTTGGTAAAAGCTCTGCTTTCTGAGGCAGTATAGTGAAACTCCAGCCAAACTCCTCATAGCACTGAATTACTCTCTTTTGCCTGAAGGTACATCCTTGGGCTCTCACCTGTTATCACAATGCAGGAATCAATGGCTCGGTTTCTACTGGCACATATGATCACCACGTAGTTTGTCTTTATTAATTTTCCTTCAATAAGTAGCTTAAACATTTCTGAAAGCCCTTCAGCCAGAGAGTAGCTGCACTCAATGATATGGACGCTGTCATTACAGGAGCTGGCTGCAAGGCCAGCCAGCCAGGGGAGCTGCGCTGAAGTCACCGGCGCGATTTGGCTGGGCACCTGAGGGAAGGTCTGTGGAATCGCCTGTTGGTACTGACGGATTTCAGACAGGTGTGATTCTCGCCATGAGCGCATGAATATTTGTTCCAAATCCTCAATCAAAGGGACCTGATCTGAGGCTAAAAAAAGTAAGAGGAAATTATAATGAAACAAACAAAACTGTTGCGTAAAATCCAATTTTTTTTCCAAATATGCACTTTTTGAGAGACGATCATGTTTCAGATTTGTGCATGCATGAATTTATTGCCTTTAGCAGATGTGAACCAAATTTTTTCATTTTGTAGTGCTTTGTGATACTCAAGTAAAGCTGTCCTAGTTGGAACCTGAGTATCAGTATTTAGAAATATTTAAGAGGCTGAGTGCTGCCTGTCTCAACATAATATTATTTCTAAACAACAGACTGTACCCAAGAGCAGTGAGTTACATCTCTTTTCCTTTTTTTATTTTTAGTTGCTGAGGTCCGAGTTTATATGAGAAGATAACTTTGTATGATTATATTTCAACTGTCTGGTCTTTAATAACTAATTATTTCATATTGCCCTGCCCTAAAATCCCATTTCTCATCTGCCAGCATATAATACATTCGTTGCAGTTTATCTGGATGTAAAATAACCTTACCTAGTTGCACAAGGTAGTAGACAGTCAGTAAGAGCTGCATTTCCTCTGAAATAGGCTGTATTGTGGAGGCACCATATTGTTCATATGCTCTAGATAAAGACTGTGAATTTCTGTAACAGGTGTACAACAAAGGACTCACTATCACATCATTAATGTTCCCACAAAGATATGGGAAGTTTCCATGACCTATAAAATAAACAATATTTGTTCATATCATGTTAATTTCTTAAATTTCCTATGTATACATTCATAGAATCATAGAATCATAGAATCATCACGGTTGGAAGAAACCCTAAAGATCATCCAGTCCAACCACCTACCTACATCACCACTAAACTCTATCACCCAGTGCCACATCCAGACGCCTCTTGAACACCTCCAGGGACGGTGACTCCACCACCTTCCTGGGCAACCTATTCCAATACCCAATCACCCTTAGAGTGAAAAAAAATTTCCTAATGTTCAATCTGAATCTCCCCTGCTGCAATTTAAAGCCATTTCCTCTCATCCTTTCACTATGAGCATGGCAGAGGAGACCGACCCTCGCCTCACTACAACCTCCCTTCAGGGAGTTGTAGAGAGTGATGAAGTCCCCCCTGAGCCTCCTCTTCTCCAGACTGAACAACCCCAGCTCCCTCAGTCGTTCCTCACAAGACATGTTTTCCAGTCCCTTCACCAACTTTGTTGCCCTTCTAAACCGTTAAACAACATTAAACAGTTTTAAGAGCAAATCTTTTAAAATTGACAGCTTTAGCAGTGTTTAGCAGTAGGACATATCTTTATACCTCTTACAAAAATGATTTAAAGTTTTGTTGGGGAGTTGAGGATTTTACCTTTAAATATAACTGGCTTTGCTTTACAGATTTTCAGCAAGTTGTCAGGAACTGAGACCGGTTCTCCTGAGCCCAACATTGGAGATGAGGCTGGCCCCACCAAAGCAGAATGTGGTAAAGATGATAGGCTTCCTCCATCTAAGATTTTAGAAGTATTATTACTCAAGTCAGGTCTAATAATTAATTCCTCAAAGAAAAGTTATTCAGTATCATCTCATACTCACATTTGGTATCCATATTAAATGCTTTTTATGATTATATCACACATCATAAGCTGTTACTACAATCCATACTATTATGCTATACTTTATTGAAGGACTAATTATATTGTTGTAATCTTGAACATTATAAATGCATCTAAAGATTCTGAAATGTTTTGTACAAAACAAACAGTTCCAGGTATGAATGCAAGAACAGAGAGACTTATGTGATGCGAATGCACAAATATTTATGATTTGCATGTTCTGTATGATATATTTAGTTTCACATTTTCTAAACAGGTTTTCTTGCTATAGCAAAACAGAAAAAAATAAGATTCAATGTTTGTTCAATCATAACTTCTTCGTGGCAATTTTAATTTAAACAATAGCACATTAAAAGAAAACGTTTGGGGGAAAGCGGGTTTATTTCACTGCATGTCACTCGGAATGATATCTTGATCTGGTTTATGACACTAATTTTAATATCCCAAAGATATTTGGGGCCTAAAGATGGACACAGTCACCTGTTGAGTGAGTCAATGACTGGATCCTAATAAGAATTAAGCTCAGTGCCCCCAAAAGAAATAAATGGAAATGAAGCACCTAAATGCAGGTGAGCATGTAGGTATCAAAAACTTTTCAAAACTCTAATGCAAATCTGCATGTGTCTTTAAAATATTGCTTCTTCACCCCCATTATTTTCTGAATAATGAAACAAACTTATTATTACCTTGGGTACAGCTTACCATTTTTAATTCTATTTGGAGCCTGTGAGTTGGGCTGCAAGTTCCAAGTCTCAGTAGATGATGGAGATTCTGGTGACCAACCTTTATGGCGCTTTTTTGGGGGCCCTGAATTTGTTAAAGTACCTGAATAAGAGTAGTATTTCAGAAAAAAGTATTAGAATAAAATGTATTTAATTTTATGTTGGTAATTCAATATGCTTTGATAGATTGAATGTGTGCATTAAGTACTGTTGTAGACAGTGTCAACTCCATAAATACAATAATTTTTTATGGTTTTATTTTACTTTGCTATGTCTTGCTTAAATTGCTAGGAATTTTCTGGTGCAGTGAACACTTTATTATCTAGGTAGACCTCGCTCTTTTTATACCAATGTTTACTCTGTACTAAAAATAAAGTAGTAAGAATGAGGCATGCTAAGAATGTTTATATGTGTTAACATTTTAAAGGCAACACTGTGGGCATCTTGCCCTGTTCATTTCTGAACACATGACACAGTGTTTCATGTAATTCATTGCAAAATAAAATTCTCAAAGGTTTCAGGGTAATATTAAGAAAGATATGAGTTCTTTTCAATAATTGTCCTATTTACAGGAATTTTGGCACTTCTTTCTGGTTATCATCTTTGTTTTTATGGTATTCCATATTAACTCCTAGAAAATTACTTCTGCATGTTCCTCCTACCCATGTGTAGTTCCAACACCTTTGACTGTAAAAACAACTTTATCACAGTTTTTCTAGGAGCTCCTGATAATTAATTTCTTGAATTTTCTTTCATTAATTTATTGAATCTTCTTGTGCATTCCTGCAAACTCCTAGAATGATGATCTTCCACTAACATCAAGTGTTTCTAATTATTGAGAGTTAATGGTCCTGTAGTAATTGCTCAGCATCTTGCAGGATTGAGCTATTTCTATTTCTGGACATGACTGTACAGAGGTCATAACACTACTTCATGATGGCAGGGCTCTCTCTCCTGGCAGAATGGTTAGTCCCATATAAAATCAAGACAGAGTAAGAATCTTATGTAAAAAGGAGGGGATAATTTTGCAAAATATGTTAAAATAAAAAATAATCCTGAAGTCTTCAGATCTAGAATAATATTGTTCACTTGCAGTCTTATGTACACATTTTCTAAGAGGACTTTGTCCTTTAAACTTATACCAAGTGAGGGCAGTATTTAGCCATTTGTGCTACTCAATCTTTCTTTCATTTCCTGGCATAATGCTGTGACAAAAGTCACAAGATAGAGTAATACAAAGAATTTTTAATTTGAAAATGCCATACTCTTTTCTGCAGATATGTCGATATGTGAAAATAATCCATCTGAAATGAATTGGCAAGAATATGTTGCTGCATGGAAGAAAGAGATCAAGAACCTGAACGAGCAAAGAGAAAGCATTTGGCTCTGATGCCAGCAGGGAAACTTGGGAAGACTTGTTCTAAAATAGAGCTATAGCATGTTTCTAGCCATAGGGAAGACTAACTTTCCTGCTTGAACAAGCCAGTGACACAGAATACAGTTTGTCACAGAAAACAACACAAATCACAATAATAATCGTAGAATCCTAGAATCTATAGATGATAATAATGGTGCAGTGAGAACAGTTTCTTTAATCTGGAGCCAATTGTCAAAGTTTAGTGCTCCATCCCAAGGTGAACTGCAACATAGGAATTACCCTAGGAGTGATTACTTGTAATTCTTTCTTAATTCCCTTCCCAAAACCTGTTAGTGAGATTGAAGCAAACTGACACATTCTTTAAGAACCTGGATTCAGAATCTAGTTTGTACTTCTATTAAATGAACTACAAATAAAACAAAAAGCTTCAATTAATAATCTGAAATGTAACAAATCTATGGCTGAAAACATATAAACTTTTTTTTTTCTGAAAATTAACACAGAAAAAAATGTTATGGTCAGAAGGGACTTGGAAAGGAATAGAAATTTCTATTCATACAGGAAATTACAATCATGATATCATTTGTTCAATGCTTCTATTATACCCATGGAATATAGAGTTGAGGGTTATTAAGCAACAAATCCATACAAATACCTAACACTGAAGGTCTTGTCAGAGCAGACAGGTTATTTTTCACCAGCTGTTGTTTAGGCGACTCCCTGCCATTATAAACTGTTGAGCTGAACGCTGCTGTTGAAGGGATGTGATCTATGGCTGCAGCTAGCAAGAAAAAAACAAAGTAGTTACGTTAAACATTTCTTGATCAAGAACCACTGTTGATATAATAAACTCATCACTTGATAATTTACTTTAATAGAGCCATAGGGATCTGCTCAGAGTGAATGTAATGTTGAATAAAATGAATCCACTTCTGATCTCATACCAGATTATTGCTGTCTGATTCCCAGTTAAGTGTGTGGGTAAAATCCAGTTCTGCAATTAAATATGTATGTCAGCTCCATTAGCTTCTTTGCAGGTGGACCCTAGCTCTGACATGACATTTAACTCAAGAATCAGCTAAAAGAGCAAGAGGTTGTTTAAGATTTGCTAAAAAACTCCTAGGCCTCCATTCCAATTTTACATCCTCTTTCCAAGCTTCTTTTTAACAACACTGCATTAAAAAGAGAGGTTTTCTCAAGTCTAATATACTTGCAATTAATGTAGCTTTTTTATATGTATGTAGCCTCTGACAAAAAATAAATGTGAATCTGCTATTATAAAGAGATTAATGATTTGTTCTGGAAGGGCACCAGTATTCCAAATCACAATCATTTACCAGGCTTCTGTCTCACAGAGAGGATATAACAACCAACAGATGTGCCTCAGTTCCCCTGCCTGAATCTCTGTAACGATCACAAGACACTATAGAGCTGTTTTCATTATGAAGAAGCTGAGAGAGATCACTCTAGCCTCTATAATGCATCACCTTACATTTTTGTCAAGCTAATGGAAAAGTAAATGTTTCAGAAAGAATTCTTAATACAAAAAACATCACAGATCCTATCATTACTTTGTTTTTTAATATTAAAGTCACTTTTCTCAGCAGAAGAAAAAAACTCAGGAGCTCTTAAGCTGATGCCTGCAGTAAAGAGGATTCTGGTCATAGCATAAAGCAGACTGAATCCAAAGAAAAAGTTAAAATGACACTGGTTTGTCATCTGTGACCAGACAAGCAATAGCTGGAGGAATGTAATACCTGTTCTCTGCAACTTTAAAAATAACAGCTTTTAAGAAATTTTGGGTTGCCTTAGCTCTGACTAGGTTGCAGAACGCTTATTTTATTATTTGCTAACCTTTTATACAGAAACCTGAGGGGAGAAAATGAACAGTGAGAAGCCTGCAAAGCATGATTGCTTTCCTTATTTGTAAAATATCTTTAAATCTATTAAACTCATTTTATGTGGTAGTGTGCTTATTTGTTTGTCTTTCCATTCACACAAGTAGACACAAATACGCATGCACAAAAAAGTAAGAATGGGTGGAAACCCAGCACGTTTTCCTTCTGAGTGGTACCTGCTTGCTGAGTCCCAGTCGGAGTACTTGGGTTTGCTGCTGGGAGCGGCTCACTTGAGGTGCTACCCGAGAGGCCCGAACTTTCTGGCAGCTGGAACAATGTGCTTGAACAGGTGCTGGATGAAGACTGCCGGCCTCTGAACTCTTAACAGAAAAGCAACTTTCTTATCCAACAACAAGAGTGGCATTTGCTTTTTCTCTGCATAATTGATTTGATAATTTCACACATTAATTACTTAGAGGCTACAGCACTTGGAAGGGAGGAAGCGATGTCTTCAGACATGCCATCCTCATACTGGGCCAGTCAATTGTTTTTTACAGCTGCTCTAGTAATCACCTAGCTTTAAAGAGTCTTTCTTTCAACTGATTTGTCTTAGGTTTTACACAGACACCATTCCCTGTGATATCTAAGCTTGGATGATGAAAACCAGAGCTCGAGGAAGACAGCTTCATTATCTTACCTGCTCCTTTCCAGCAGATTACAGATCCTTTGGTCAGAGCTCCTTGTGCATTCCTGACCAGATAATACTTTAAGTGTTTCTGTTTCTTGGGCTGAGTGGTCAGTTTAAGATTAATGTGATTTGAGAATTCTGTAAAGTAGCAGAAACCCTTCTTGCCACAGCCGACACAATTGCCAGAGAAGCCTGATAAAATAAACAATACATATAATCCAATGAGACAGGTGGGTCACTATTAATAACAACCAAACATGACTCTTTCCTGGAGAAAAGCTGTACTTATTTTTTTTTTCATAGACTGAACTTTTTATTTACATCTTCCTCCAAAAAAAATACTACATCAAGCCCACTGCATTGCACTTTGGCTAATAGATCACAAAAAGCAGAGACCCACATTTATAGAACAGTTAAAATGGGCCATATTTTTATTTTCTCCCACCAGAAAAAGATCACAATTCCTATTTATTACCTATCTGTGAAACATTAAACCAAGAAGTTTCTGACTGAAGAGTACTGAATCACTTGCTTAACCCCAGTCCTATCCAACACCACAGAAAATACATGCTTCACTTCTGCTTAGGTTTTCATCGAGATTAAACATTCAATCAAGTCTCAAGTATATTTAATCTATTATACTTAATTAGACCTAAGTACAGTTAAGTACCAAGCTGCTACTTACTACAGATGCTTTTTTTAGAGAGGAAAAAATACTAAAGCCTTTCTGGGCTATTAATTTAAAGTAGCTTTCTCAAATTATCGCTGGACTGTGTTAGCACTTCACAGCAGTTTAAACTATTTATGATTACGGAAACAAAGTGTCTGCAACTTTACAGACACAACAGAGACAGTCCTTGCACGTAAAAAAGCTTATTGTACTCAGGCTTGATGGGGCATTTCCAGGGCTGCTGTCATTTCCTCTCATTCTGACATACACAGTTTGAGCCTCAAAGAGGGACTGGTGATGGTGATATCATTATCACCATAAATAAAAGGCATTCCTTGCGCAGCTGACTATCTTGCCTTTTGATTCTTTAACAAGTATTTCTGTCCGTTTTCCAAAGTATTTCCTAAGAAACTTTCATCTTGCATCAGACCAACGCAACTGTCTGAAAATGCTTATTATCTACAAAGAAATCCTATAGTATGCAATTAGAAGATAATCTTCCCCATGGAAATTTTCTTTCTGTTCCCTACACATGACCTGAAGCATGAAGCTTTCTTCTATTTTAATCTAATCTAATGAACATTTTTATGTGTCATCACAGGAATTGAAATGGTAAGCGTGTGTTTGGTGATTTGGAAGATGGCAAAAAGAAAGGAGAGGTATTTCACATAACTGGAGTAAAGGATCAATAATATGGTAGATAAAATTAAGAGCCTTCTATAAAAATTATTTCACTCACATATTTCAAACAAATGAAGCTTTCAAATTAATGGCCAATACCTTTTTCCTTCTGTAAAATACACACACTGACATATAATGCTTGGTAAACACCTGTTGCTTGGTTTACAACCCAAGCACTTTAGTTAGTTTTCAAATGGCTCAGAAGAATTTATTAAAAACCTAAGTTCATGTGGAAAATTATCTGGTATCCATGGGAACAAGTGGCTAACAACTATTGAAAACTGCCTATTATCTCTCTGATCCTGATGGGTAGGATGATAAAGGTCATTATGACTCATAAAATCAGGACAAGTCATGACTGTGCAGAATCCTCTGTGTTACATCAGTCAGCACAAAAGCATCTGTCTAACATCACAGAGCCTTCAGTAGCTGCAATAAAAGCAGCAACAAAAGGAAACAAAATTAGAACGGATGTGGCAAAAGCTGTGATGTTTGCATGCATTTTATGCAGATTAAGGAATCATGAAAAATGCTTCTGCTAGTAAATGAAAACTTCCCATACATTTGACAGCACACTGAGCACCACCAGCAACACTGCAGTTCTTGCCTGATTGCCACTTACAACCCCTTACATGTTTTCAAATACAAGCAAGAGGAGACCATTTCCAAAAGTAAGATAGAAGTACCTGTATGCTTTTACGTTTTATCATTTGCTGGGAGGGTCCAGCAACTTGCCAAAGCCACAGGTAGAAATATTTGTTCAACAGAAGTTGGATAGTGGACATAAAATCTTTTAATGTGGACTTTAGATCAATCATTACTGGTAACTTTTGTAAATCATCATCTATCTAAACCAGATTTAGCAATATTACCTGAAATAACCTTTTACCCTAATCACCTATTTTCAGCTCTGTGAGGTCTACTGGAAAATTAGTTTATACCATGTATAGCATACAGGTGAGTCCTGGTAAGGATTAAACAGATTTGAATTGCCCACTTGTTTTGAAAAGTCCTTGGAGAACATTTTAGAACTTTATTTTTAATTTTTTCTTTTAAGTCAAACTCAAGCTTCCCCAGCTCCTTTGAGTCCTTTCTTGCAAGCTCCTGCCAACACCGTTTTTCATCCCATTCATTCTGGCTGACACTCTCTTTGATGACAGCCATTGCTTCATTGATACAGCTCAGCCCTGACATCACAGATAGAACACAGCATGATCTTATAATTCCAATGCAATAAAATGCTGTTCAATCATTGCTCATTGCAGAGCTCTGCTGACCTTGCTTATAGCATTTTATGACTGAGTAACACAGAGAACCCAAACATTTCATCATCGTTCTTTCTCTGAATACTCTGTTCACGAGCCATGGCCCAAGGCAGCAGCTGATAGAGGAGACAGCTTGTTTCATAAACAAGCTGCATTAAATATTCTCCCATACGTTATAGAAAGGACAAAGGTCAGGGGAGCTGGGGCAGCCATAAGGTGACTCAATATATCTATGTCATGGGATTGATTTCACAAGAGAATTAGTAATCAATGCCTGGAGTCTGGGGGCTAAAAGCCTTTCACCTTTAGGTCACCAGTTCATATCCAACTCAGTTCAGTACTGACTTAAGGCTGTTACCCTCTAAAGATTGTTTAATCAGAAGATGTTTGATTGTATCTGGTATTTTATCCTATGCATTTGCTTGAATTTGCTCACATCACGATGATCAATTGCCCATAATTTAAAAGCTTTTCAACTGTAGGGACCTTGTGGTCAGAAGAAGGACCTTGGACTAAAAGGGTATGAAACCTGACCCACCTTCTCACTGGGCAAATGGTTCCTTTGGATCAACAGTGAGCTTGTGCTAGAGATAAAGAGAGAACTTCAGGATGGAACGATATCCATGTAATATTTCATAAGCTAATCTTTCTTAGATCAGCATAAAATTTCCTTCCTGTATCTCTTTTAAATTAATATCAGGCTTTTAATTTATGTTAATATTTTTGTGGAAAGTTGGCAGCTTGCTTGAAGAAAGAATGATAGTATTTTTAACTTTTCAGCAAAAACATTTCTTCTTTTCAGTTCTACTCAGAAGAAAAAGCACACAAACACAATGTTTCACATTTTTTCCACCTACTCAGTACCACTCCATTTGAAGACTGAAGCCCTAAGTTTTAAAAAAAATAATTAAATCAGTATGGTCAAGCTGGCGCGGTCCATTGTACAGAAACTCACTGCTATTACAAAAGCCCAGTATAACACTGCACATTTTAACAGAGGCAGCCACAGTATTTTATACTACAATGTTTTCATCTTACACACAGCTTACAATGCAAGCCAACTAATCTTTTCCTCTGTCATTCTGACCTCAGGGACCCACTGAAAATAAAAAGGATTTCTTATTCCCTGCTAGGAAAGTGGGCAGCTGTTTGGTCTTTCTGGAAGGAAAATGATGGGTGAATAGCTGCTTTGTTTATCATGAGAGACTCTCCTTAAGAATGAGAACTGGAGAAAAAACCCAAAAGAGAAAAAAATTTTGGGAGTGGTACATGTTAGCTGCTTTTATTAGGAAACAATAAATACTGCACTACCACAAAAGTGCTTCCTCCGTCTAAGCCTTCCTTTAGGTTGCATGAAACCCAAGAAACAGCTTCCTAAAGGCAAAAAGCTGAATCTGTTTTGCAGAGCAGTTAAACCTGTGATCTGACTTGATTAACAGAATCATATGAGGTACATGGTCAGACACAGAGAACTTTTGCTTCCCCAAAATAGTCTTTTCCATAAAATGGGATTTTTTTTTTCCTATGGAAAAATATGTCAATTGTAAAAAAAAAAAAATAATTAAAAATAAACCAACCTCCAACAGAAATTGCTTTCAAATCACAAGCACATATGCCTTGATGGTGGGACAACCTATTAGCATAATCAAGAAACTGTTGATATGCCTTAGAGGCATATTAACAGCCCCTAATGGGAACAAGACCATAAGTCAAAAGCTGATCTGGAAACTACTGAGACAGTTCCTGTTTTCTTCTGGAATTTTTGTACGCTTCACAGGCATCTTCATAAACATATGCAGGCAGATCATGAGGAATGAGGAACCTATTGGGTAATTAATTAGTGTCTTCCTTTCAAATAAATTGTTTTGGAAAAAAATCTACAGTGCTGAGTAACAGCTGCCTTACAAAAACACAGTAGTTAAAAGAAAAAGAATGAAATTAAGCAAAAATAATGGGGTTGAAGGGTTACAAGTGATATGCCTCTATTACTAATAAGCCTTACCAAAAGTGTGGGATATACTCTGACTCATGATGACAACTCATTTCAATTCGAAATGAATCCATTTCATTTTCCCTCTAAAGGCTTGAAGGGACAATTGTTCATGTTGTTTCAGAAGGCCAACAGATTTGAAGGAGAAGGAGAATAGCTTAAACTCAGAATCCCAAAAATTCAAAAATAGGCCTTCTATCCTGTCTTTAAAAAAAAGACAATAAAAAGAGCTTCTCTCTTCATACAAAATGTCTTCAACTTAAATCTATCACAAGTCAGAGGTCATTGTGTTACACTAATAGAGAATTTAAAGCAAGAATGGTTCTGTCTTTTATCTCACTAAGTGTCTGAAACTGTGAGACTATTCCTGCCTGCTTCTAATTTTACTTACCCTGGTTTGACTTGCATCAATGTAGGAAAACCAGAATCAAACAACCATTTCTATCTACAGCATGGTCAATTGTACAAATAGTATCCTGTCCTTGTGTCAATAAGATCTATCGTATTTTTTGATTACATTAGGAACCAGGAACACTTCTTTGTTTCCAGCTTCCAAATGAAGACTTTGGATCTTAAAAGTATGTAAGTTCTTTCATATTTGAACTTGTTATAGAATACATAAGAGTCATCCTACAGAATTACTAAAATTCTTTGCAAAAGAATGTGTTTCACTGGTGTTTAAGTGTACAACAACAGCCAAAAATAAGCATGTAAATGGTTTCAGGAAACTAAAATGTATTAAATAAGTAAGCTGAGGATGCAAGTAGCATAAAAACCTCTCAGTTATGTTCCTGTTGACTTTTTCTGTTCTTGTTTAGCATGCAATTAACAAATACACTACTTCCTCTCTGCTAACTGCCCAAGGAGCTTAAGCTGTTAATAGTGCTAGCACTGAATGACTTGAGCGGTACAGCATTCCCGTCTTTATCTTTAAAATGACAACACGTGGGTGATTTACAATCCTCTTAATTCTTTTACAATCACTGGTCAAATGTACTGTGACCAATCAAACTCTGCAAGATCACATGAGGAAAGAAATTACTGTACATAGAATTACATTCTGCACCTTCACACTACACTGTCATCCCAAAACGCCTTGAAGAGTTGCTCAAACTGAGATAACAACTGAGTTCACATCATACCCCTCAGTGTTCATGAAAGAAAACTGTTAGAAGACATGACAAATGTTTCCTTTTTGCTGTTTAAACTTGGATCGGTAAAGAAATATATGATGCAGCATGTTTTGGTTAACTAAATAAGAAAATAACACACAAGAGTCTGAGAGTGCTTGATTGAAAAAAGAGTTCTCCCTGCAATTATATACTACTTTTCCCAAATAAAAACTATCAACTTTAATAACTTTAATATTCAGTTCATTCACATGGTTGCAGATCATCTATTTCTGTTGGTTTGGATGAGGCTAAGGGCCATCAGGAAGGTTATAATAAAAATAGATAGAAGGATCTAGTTTTATGTCAGAAGTTAGACTTTTAAATAGATTAAAAGCAAGACAATGAAGTATCCTACAAACAGTATTATTCAAGCACACAGTACTACTTGATTACACATATAGGAAAAATTTCAACTTATAATCATTCATATGTATTTGTATTGTGATCATAGCAAAATAGTCATTGGTTAGGACCCAGAACCCATGCTACTGTTCAAACACCATGAAGAATACTATCCCTATCTAAAGAGATAAATAAAAAGTATCATACTTTTTTTTGTGTCCAAACTACAGTGAAACTGTTTCCATGTACATAGTAGCCTGAAAGTTCCACTTGACAGAGCTATAGTACGTCAGTGTCAGCTAAAATAGAGACAGGCAGCAGTTCACCTAGTCCAGTTACCAGATGTGCAGTTCCAGCAACTAGGTTATAACTAGGACAGGAACTGATTGAACAACGACTTTAGCCTTGGATTAATGGATAGAAGGTGATGAAGCACTTCTAATGAACTGGCTCACTCTGTATCTCTCTGAAGGAAAAATAGCCAGCTCTGAGTTGTTATCTTGTGCATCACCAGCGAGCATTATTGTAGACATGGAACAGAAATAAGATCTGCTGAACTCACTCTGCAAAAAAAGATTAGCTATTAATTGTAGCTCACAGAAGAATCCACTTACTGCAATCACAGACACTTACCCAACAGGGCATTGCGCCCATTGTCATCTGGCAGGAATCTTTTATCCACAGCACACACTAAAAGGTGATCAGGTAAATTTGGTGACTTAGCACCAACAAGTAAAAACCCTGATGGTACCTCAATATGTTCATTGGAAATTGAAACCAGTCTCAAATCTTTACCAGCTTGGCAGAAACCTAGAAAAAAATCAATTCCATGTATTTTAAGCTGACAAGATTTTTTTGTTAAATATTCACAGTTGTTTTCATTAAAGGACTTCCTACCTTTTTAATGAAAAACAAAGTTTCATCCTCTGAGGTCAAGGGCAAACTAAGAGATAATTTTCTTCCTTGCCTTTTGGTCAGCCATAAACAAATGCTACCAGCATAATAAATAAAGAAAAATCTGAAAATGTACAGTGAAGTTTCTCTTGATGATGTTTTGCAACCTACGTATTTATGGGACTATTTACTAACATCATCATAACTTAGGTCAGACATTCAAAAACTGAAATAATAGTTCTCAATATCTGGGGAATTTCACTGGCTTTTCTTAGATTCTTGAATATTTTTTACAGCAACATTGAATGAAGTACACTTTAAATAAAAAAGAGCGATGATAAAACCGTAAGAATTACCGCATTCGTTTTAGTAAATGCTGTGCCTGCAAACTCAACCCATTAAAGGTCACATTGCCTAGGAGAACAGAAGTCCTGTCCTCACACCAGGTGTTCCAACACAAACGCTTATCTGATACACTAGGCAAAGACCCTGTCAAGTATAAGAACAATCAAGAGCAATCCAGCTTTGTCTGGCAGGTAATGAACGCTGACATTTTTAGGATTTCTACATTGTATAGATTATCTCATTCTGATGAATTATAGGGGAAATGACCCCAATCTTACCCTTTTTGGTAGGGCAAATGCCTTCTGATAGCATGTTTAGTGCACTTCTTACCATCAGTAGTGCAACATCCTTCTGGGGGAGGCTTCATCTGGTAAGAAACAGGAGGACTACTTGATTCTGAGCCTTCTTCCTCCTCCTCCTCTTCTTCTTCCTCATTATCTGCTCTGCTGCCTGCTACAAAATATCATAGCATAAATGACTTAGACAACAGAAAACACTGGCGACAAACCAATGAATGAACAGGCTGACCCAGTTACAGAAAGTACTATTCAAACTGGATTCTCTCCTTTTGACAATGACTTTACTGTTGCCAACTCTTAAGATATTTGTTGTTTCCTTAAAGCTTCAGCTTCCAGTCATGCTTACAATAGAATGTCTTTCATAAAAAAAATAAAGCTTTTAGCTCCTGTGCAAAAAATTTCAAAAGCATGACCCAACCACACCTGAAGAAGGCAAAAACACTTAAAGGACAAATAAAAAGAAGTCTTAATTTTTTAAAATCTCATTATTTTTAAGCTAACCTCTACAATTTTTAGAGGCCTAACTCCTGATGCTTGAACTCTTGTTGATCACAGCAAAGTAACTGTATCCCTGTTTATAATATTAACAGCCAATATAAACCCAAAGTCATTACTTCTTAGCACTTTAGAATGTCCTGGCTACAGTCCAAGTACAGATTTCATTAATGAGCTATTGACCATGTCCTTGATGTTGTACAGGAAATGAAAGAAACGGTTCCTGCTTGAAACTAGGTTCACCACAGATGATGCCACAATAAGAACACCTAATTCCCAGGCCGTCTGTCTCCTACCTGAACCCAGAGCTCTGAGTAAAGCACTGCCGCTCCCTGCACAATGTCAAGGAAAGGCAGGTGTCTATCACAGCAGCCTATGCATGGACGGTGCTAGTCTAGGAGGCAATACCGAACGCTGGAAAGAAGAATACATGATGTAGGCTTCATATTTTAGAGGGCTTTATGTGTTTCTTCTTCAGATTCTCTACTGCAAACCACTTTTCTCGTGCACCAGCTATCTAAATCAGCACTTTTACCTGATCGCTTGCTTGTTAAAAGAATACACGCCTATATTATTGGGGTATGCTTCAGCCTTCCAACTAAAGACTGCTTCTTTCTTTCTTTTTTCCTTCTCTCCCCCCACAGGGCAATAATTTTTTCATAAATAATGCATGAAAATCCAGCAAAACATACTGAGCAATGTCTCCATCCTCTTTTATGGCTCACACCCGCTCATGGCAAATGGGACAAAGCTGGCAAACAGAAGATTTCAGACAAATGGTAAATGGGGAGAACACACAGACAGGACTAAGGAAAATTTCAGACCAGATCCAGCCTTATATATGACAGAGACAGGGCGCAGTACTAACCAGTGAAACCAGTGGGACTTATGTCTTAGGCTTTTAGCTTCTTAGCTGCTATAGGGACGTGCCTACAGCAAACACAAAGAGGTTTCACTGGCAAAATTGGGTGGTGAAGTGCTGCAGATACTTGAGGATCAACAAAAAGCCAAATAGCTGTTTGGACTTGGGCAAGTAAAATAACAGTTAGGCTCCTATATCATTCTGTTGATCCAGCTTCTAGTATCAAAACAGAAAAACAATGAAACACATTTCAGTCATCATCAAAGCTCAGTGTCAACTGGACATACTCTCTTTGCTTCAATTGACTTTGAATCAGGCACTCAGAATCCTATGGGTTTTTCATCAAGGATCTTTTTTCTATGACCTTCTTTCAGAATATCTTTTTATTTTATTGACAAATTATTGGAGAACCAGCTAAACAAATACTACAGGATAAATAAATACTAAAGGATGGTCGCATCTAGAGTACTGTGTCCAGTTCTGGGCCCCTCAGTTCAAGAAGGACAGGGAACTGCTTGAAAGAGTCCAGCACAGAGCCACAAAGATGATGAAGGGAGTGGAACATCTCCCTTATGAGGAGAGGCTGAGGGAGCTGGGTCTCTTTAGCCTGGGGAAGAGGAGACTGAGGGGTGACCTCATTAATGTTTATAAATATGTAAAGAGTGAGGGTCAGGAGGATGGAGACAGGCTCTTCTCAGTGATGGATAAGGGGGAACGGGTGCAAGTTGGAACATAGGAGGTTCTCGGTGAACATAAGGAAGAACTTTTTCACTGTGAGAGTGACAGAGCACTGGAACAGGCTGCCCAGAGAGGTTGTGGAGTCTCCTTCTCTGGAGACATTCAAAACCCCACTGGATGCATTCCCGTGTGATGTACTCTAGGTGACCCTGCTCTGGCAGGGGGGTTGGACTAGATGATCTTTCGAGGCCCCTTCCAACTCCTAACATTCTGTGATTCTGTGATTCTGTGATTCTGTGATAAATGAGAATTAGGGAGGAAGCTAAAGAAAGTAAAACTGGAGTTTGAAGATTTGTCTCTAAAGGTTATTAAAACTTAACACCCCAATTTAGAAGAGGATTTGAAGGGTATGTTTACTTTCAAGTATCTAAACATCAAGCTTCAGTCCTCCTGCACACAGAGAAGAACAGAACATTAAATACAACTGTCTTAAGGGTGCAGTCTAAAGACAAAAATGCTGAAAGCGAACAAAGAAAAGTGAAGCTCTCCATGTTTGTTATTAAAGTCAGAAGTAAGTTACATGTTATGATTTAACTTTGACTAAAAACCAAATGCAGTGCAAAAGGGGTGAGTCTGCTCTCCTCTCATTCCCCACACTCCCAGCCATGAAGTTCCTTCTTTCCACTTTCTGCCAGCTCTGACACTTACTGGAGCCTGTGCTGAGCCATCCCAGCTTGCTAACCCAGCAGAAAAAGAAGTAAGCAAAAAAAGTGACAAAGGTTTCTTACCATGCTTATATATTAAATTGGGTCAGTGGAAAATTCAAAAAATGCCAAAATTTATAAAAAGGGGAGAAGATTGGAAGACACGGCTAGGAGGAGTGGGGTGAGCAGGAGGTGGGATTTTCCCCTTTGGGCAGTGGTAAACTGTTAGGCTTGGTCAGCTGTAACAGGCAATTTCACATAAAAAAAAAAAAATAGAGACAAGAAATGGAAGTGAAGACTAAGAAATAGAACTACAGTGCTTTCTGGTCAAAAATGAAAAGAGTATGTGAATATCAGGAAAAACTTTTTCACTGTGCAAGTGACGGAGCACTGGAACAGGCTGCCCAGAGAGGTTGTGGAGTCTCCTTCACTGGAGACATTCAAAACCCGCCTGGATGCGTTCCTGTGTGATGTACTGTAGGTGACCCTGCTCTGGCAGGGGGGTTGGACTAGATGATCTTTCGAGGTCCCTTCCAACCCTAGAATTCTGTGATTCTGTGATTCTATGATGAGAGTAGATACATACCTATAATACACAAGAATGAGCTGCTGTCACCTGTAAGAAGGTTTCCGCTGCTTGTTTTAAAAAAGATCTACAGTTTCTGCTTCTATTTTACTTTTAAAGCAGAGGCACTTCAAAAGACTCTGTTTGCATGTGTCTGTTCCACATCTTCTTTTCTTAAACAGTCCCAAAAGAACACACAATCAAGCACTCAGACCAGAGACAAGATGATGGCAAAAGTGGACTAACAACCATAGTTCTGTTGTATGTCACCAAACTAGGCAGTCAGCTGACATAACTTAATACAGCACCATTAAACCAACAGACATACAGTGAAGATTTTGCCCATATTTTATTGAATTTAAATTTATTCATAGATACCATTAACACCATTGTTTGCTTTAAGGAATTTGTTTCAGTTCTCACAAAGAATATATTAGACCTCTATAGTCTAATATCTGGCTTATACAGCTTTGATTAAGACATCTCACATGGGAAATTCTTCTCTCTTCAAAGTATAATTAAATATAAGTTAAATTCTGTGAATATTTTAACTTACATATGATTTTTTCTCAGTGGCACAATTCATAGGGCTGATATTATTCACAAACTGATTGCAGCATCAGGGCTTAAATCATCAGCCACAAAATATATTGTATCCATGAACAGACAACCTCCCTTGAATGCAAATCAAGGAAGGAACCAGTCAATCACAGACAAAAGTTCACTGCAAAGTTCATGTCAGAATGTGATGCTGCTATCAGAGCTGAATACAACAATACTGAATGAACAATCTCACTGCAGTGAAGCCAACTACCACATTGCTTACTCCGCATTGCTTTGCCACACTGCTTCCTATCCTTTTCTCACTGAAGTCCCAGTGATATCGATGGCAAAGGACTTGGATTCTAATGGGAAAAAATACTGCTTGTCATTAACTTTTGAAATCAACTTCACACCTCTTCAGCACAAACATAATACACAGCACTAAAAGATGGCACCCAAATGCATCTAAGAGCACAAGAGAAAAATGGAAGAAATATCTTTTGTATTTGAGAAATAAGGTCTTATGAGAGAATTGAAACTCTGAATGTGATTGTGATTGTGATTCAAATGGGATTTTGATTTCAGAAATGAAGAATTAGATTAGAGAGCCTCACTAATTTGCACATACTGACTTCTAATAACTGACAGTCCAGTCCACAGGTCTAATTTGCAGCTTACATAGTAATAACTAGGCAAACAAAGATATGCAAGAAATCTAAGCCTGTTTGAGCCAAATAACTTTATCTCTTATTGTAAAATTTTTTTCATGAACATCCCTAGAGAGTTCCTGAACATCTGGAAAATTTATTGGCATTTGCAGGTGTGTTCTGCAATTCCAAAAGCCAAGAAAATTAAGATGACTATAGAAGTTCCTCATCAGAAATATACAACCACAGAATCATAGAATGGTTTGGATTGGAAGGGACCTTACTCCAGTTCCAACCCCCCTGCCATGGGCAGAGACACCTCCCACAAGACCGGGTTGCTCAAAGCCCCATCCAACCTGGCCTCAAACACTGACAGGGAGGGGGCAGCCACAGTTTCTCTGGGCAACCCATTCCACTGTCTCACCACCCTCACAGACAAGAATTTCCTCCTAATATACAATTTAAATCTCCCTCCTTCAGTTTGAAACTGTTGTCCCCTGTCCTATCACTCCATGCCCTTGTAAAAAGTCCCTCTCCATCTTTCCTGTAGGCCCTTCAGGTAACGGAATGCTGCTCTAAGATCTCCCTGGAGCCTTCTCTTCTTCAGGCTGAACCCCAACTCTCTCTGCCTATCTTCACAGGAGAGGTGCTCCAGCCCCCTGATCTTCTTTATGGCCCTCATCTGAACTTGCTCCAACAGGTCCATGTCCTTCTTATGTTGGGGACTCCAGAACTGAACACAGTACTCCAGGTGGGGTCTCATGAGTGAGACCACAGCAAACTGTAGGCTTTTTGATTAAATCAAAAGTCTAGCAAGAGGTTTGTTTAAATAATCCTAATGTTTTTGGACTATTTTAAACATTACATGAATTTGCCAGGTCTGGAGATGAGAAGAAACACATTCAATAATAAAAGGCAGGAAAAAGAAAAAAAAACAGAATGAAAAAACAGTATTTTTGGAGGCAAGGAGATCTGACATTATGTCTAAACCAACGTAGGTGAATATAGTACTTCTAATTTACATAGCTACAAACAATTTTATAGGTAAATGTAATTGTATATATTACCATAAAGGCATATACTTATAATACATAGGGTTTTTTTCAAATCGAGACTGCGTGGACTGGAAAACCACACTCACTGGAAAATGTTCAAGTTCATTGCAAAAAATATAACTTCTAGGCCAGAAGGGACTGACATGTTCATTTAACTTGTCTTGTCTCGAGGAACACTACAGTATCTTTTGCACAAATAAATTATTTTCAGGCATAGATTAGCATGATAGATATGTAATGATATTAAGCTAGTCTGTTCTGGTTTAGATGGTCATTTATGTATCAAAAGGAGACATAAAAATGTTTTTTTAAACAAAAAAATATAAACCTAAAAATAATGACAAGTTACAAAGGATGATTGATGAAGCTGAAAATATACATTTCCAGTTGTTTTTTTCTTAAACTGAATACTATATAGTGAATTGTCAGGGGCTCTCTAGCAATTTTGATATTGTAACATCATCAGAGACAAAAATCCATAACATCAGCCTTATTTACAGGTGACTGGTTTTGTTGTCAAATGCTACGTTGAACATCTATAATGTGTTCTCAGTCCACAAAATGGAAAGCCAAAACATTTGGGTTGCACTGACCTACTGTACTACATTGTCTAAATTATTTATATCATGTCTCTTTCACCATAGGGAAACAGTTGCTGTATTAAGGACCAACAGGTAGCTATGACCAAGGATAGTCCAAGTGTATCACCATGTCAGAATGCCATGGCCAAGGAAAGGTAACAAGGAGAGGGAAGGACAGGGGCTTATACAAGACCCCAAAAATGGCGCTGTGCTTCATGTGCCTCTCAGCCCTTAGAGCACAGGGATTCATGTAGCTAGAAGTGGAAATTTCAAGTTATGATGCGGCTGGAGTACATCAGGCCAGCTTGCAGACATCTCCCATCTGAGCAACAACCTAGGGAAAACACTATTGCAGGTCCCATCAGAGTTCTCATCCAAAACTTTAATGAAATGATTATTCTCCACAGGACTATTGTAAGGCTTTTAGTTAATTACAGTTTCCATTAACTGCAAAGAAAACAGAATCAGCCCCTTGTGGTTTGGAAATTTCTTTGAAAGACTTAAAAGAAGGAAGTTACAGAGTATGAAATTGTACTTTTGTTCCTGAACAATTCATCTGCCCCTGTAGTATCCTTCCAACTGATTTCATAATCCATTTCGTGACATCACAGTTGGTTGCCATGGAAAAATTTATGAAATCCTCATAGAAAGTTTTGATAGAAGGATCACTTTGTGGAGGGAATAAGCAGCATATATATTTAAACAATGAATATATATTCATTATTATGTCCCATATTAGAAAAAAAAAAGAAAGAAGAAATTACTAATAACGTGTGAGCTGTGAGCAGATTTATCTTTTCAAGGAATGTTTTCTCACCTGTTACCATGAGGTAATAGTAAAGAATTTAATCTGTGCAAGATAATTTTATCTACTGCGAATTTTTGGCCTCTTTTTTTTTTTTTCCTGTTACTGTGGATTGTGGATTGTTAACCATTATGAATTTTTCATTACATATATATCTAAGCCATCTTTAGCAAAGTATGACAGGGAAGTAGACCTGGTCAAAAGAATTTAAACACCACCTTGGTGACAGAAATGGATAAATAATGAAATTATTAAACACAGCCTTGCACCAGCATGCCAGTGTTCTGCACACACCAGTAAACTCATCAAAAATCATGAGACTACTATACATAACAGCACACCAAAACACCAAGTTATATCATAACTTCATTTAAACTATGCTACTTCCAAGAAAAAAAAAAAAGACTGAGCAAATAATACTCAGAGAGCAGGCTTCCCTAAACACACACAAAAATTCAGTGAGGAATCTCATAGAACACATCCTAAATTTTTACCTTTACAACCACAGAATACTAAAAATACTATGACCAAAGTATTTATAAAACCTTCTTAAAAGCTAAAAATATTCCTATTATATTTATTCACAATGAAAATTAGTCTTAGCATATATCCTTTATAAATCTATCATGTGTTTACCATCATTAACTGTATAACTTTCAGCACTATATGATATATAAATATAAATATATATATATGATATATAAATATATATATTTATGTTCCAAATCTCCAAAGATTTCTCCACACATTTAATGGGACAATTTCTAGTACTTCAATTTACGTATATTGATGTATCTGAGCAAGAAAGTGGCTTAAATTTGTCAACACAAAATATAATTCAGTTTGTATTTTTCATCCAATTCTTATACATATATATATATACACATATATATATATGAGATCATAAAAAATCCAATGAGAAACTTTCAATACTTCTGGTTTTCTGTATTCTGACCCTTGGGAGAGCAAACAGCAGAACTGAGCAGAAATATAAATTCTAGTATTTCCTACCTTCTAGTGATGACAGTTGCTGTTCAGCTTCCAAATACAACTGAGAAAAGATTGGTCTGGGAACCAAGTTGTTTGAGCGGAGAGAGGCCTCAATAGAATTATGCAACACTTCTTCAAACCGTGTTGTCTTGAGCTGACCAGCGTAAGAATTTCCCATCTTCTCAAAATAAAAGAGACAAGAAGAAAATAATAAAAAAAAGCTATTTCAGTTTTAGCACTCAAAACTCGATCACTGCATGTTGATGTCAGACCACAGCATTTCTCATGAAAGAGAGAAGCTTCATTGTCCACAAAGAAAGGCAAAGGAAAAGAACATTGACTGCAGCAGTCACTGAGCAGACCCTGCTGGTAAATTACAGGAAGTTATCTAAAAGTAACAGCTTTCTGTAATTCAGCAGAAAGGCAGCAAGCTTTGACACCTTCTTGAAGATGTGGCCAGAAATCTGATTCGAGTAATTCCTTGGTTTATATAGCAATTGAGGAGATGTGTTTTCAACAGTCAGCAATCTCGTCTGTAAAACAGCTTTTCTGTTTTACATGATTTGAACAGCATAAATGTTAAAGGATCTGGGGAACAGCACAGTTTTGTGTATTTATCTTTATAGGGCCCATCATGGGATAACATTCATGGCTAAAACAGCTCAACATATCTTTCAGAGCTGCTGTCTCATACATAATGTAGCATGGCTATAATTCAGACATTGTATAATATAATGGCTTTTCCGTCTCACCTTAAGTAGTTTTTTTCCCTGTATACATGCATTTTTATTCTATTTAGAATAAGACATATTGATTATCTATTTGATTTTGCTTTAAATTATTAGGAATTTATTGTTAGTGAAACCACGTCATTTAGTCATTCTGTCATTGAGGATTCGGTTCATTCCAGCTGAATATCCCATGTACTTAACTGCCGCCTGCTTTCCACAGCAAGTACAATGAACTGGTATAACCAAAAGCCATGTCAGCTTTCTTTTCCTACTACAAAGTAGCTCTTGCCCTGGGCCCCATGTCCTTTCCCTCCTCAAGTAACTGTGAATAGAAAGCATGAAACGCTTCCTGTTTGTGGCAGTAATTCCTAAGCACCGAACAGCCCCTCCTCAGCACTGGGTGCTGCTTGGGAAATGAGCCTGTTGGGCAGCATCCTGTAGGAATCAGCCAAGCAAAAGAAAAACTACTGTAAAACCACATACTGCTCTTGATGGAAAAAAGGGTTTGAAAGGAACAGCATACAAAGTTGACAACTTGGATATCTTATTGTAACTTTGTAAAGCACATTTTACATATGTAATTATATTTTTGTATCATGTTAATACTTTAGATATAGTATAGCTAATACTCTATAATATAACATATTGGTATTTTATATATAATATTAATGGAAGCACAGTAAGAATTATAAAACAGTGCAGGCAGCATTTAAGAACATGATCTATGTTAAAAGCAGCACTATTGACAAAAATTTGTGCATATACACAAAATCAAACAGAGAAGCCTCAGTGAGTAGTACCGATGTATCCGTTTGGTGAAGGGTAAATGAGGAGCTGCAAAGCCTCTTAGTGATGGTCAGTGCTAAGATGGAAGCATGGATGCATCTTCTCTTCCAACACAGAAAGCAGATTGGACTTCCCTTTCCGCATTGATAGGAAGCCTCTGGTACCTCATGTTTTAAGTACTGCTTGTCCTACACCAAATACAGCTGAAGACAACGAGGAAAGCCTGACATCAGTATTGTGCCTAAAAAGATCTATCAGAGGTGTATGCAGGAAACCCAAGGTCAAGCTCTGAAATGATTTATACTAAATGCTGTTTCTACACAAAAGCACTAGCATATGTTTAGTTCTAATTCTAATCCACCTTCCAACCATCGTATGACTGTCAGGTATCTTGATCATTATTTGTCTTTGTTACATTGATGTTTTATGTTTAATGTAATAAGGACAAACAATGACCAAGATACCTGACAGATACCTATTTAATTCTTTGTTCTTTTAAATTCCTTCCCATATTATGAAATCATATTTTGTCTTGTTAATTTGGAGGCATCTGCGGGCTCAGGGACCCATCTCTACCTTTTCAGGGGTAGCTACAATATGGTTCTACGTGACTTCATCACAGTCTTGAAAGTCCAGATTAAAAAGAAATAAAAATGCATGAACATGCTGTCAACATCGTAACATTAAAAGCTACCCCTTCAGGAACAGAAATAACATTCAGCTATCATCTATTCCACACACTTTCTTATATAGACTGCTTTAATTAAGTACAGAGCCAAACACAGAAAATTCATGTAACATCCAAAAGACCTTTTGCACTTAAGAAAATCACTGATACAGCACAAAGAGAACATGCAAAATTTTCACTGCAGTGGCAGAGGCTTGTCTTACAAACTGCTGGGTTTTACCTGTTCTCAACATGACTATGCAAAGCAGACTGGTCTACCTGATTTCCAGACTTATTTACTTCTTGAAAAGCTTCATTAAACACTTGAAAAATAAGAAGTTTTTAGGTTCATCCAGAGTGAGACAAAACATTCTGAGACAACTCAAAAGCATTGTCAGACAAATAGGCAGGCAGACTGCTTTGTGCATTGAAGGCTTACTTGCTTTAGTGACGACTATCTGGATTTAAGAATGATGAATGAGAAAACACAGTAATATTTACGTTTGTAAACTCTATTATATAGACACAGCCAGCTATTGCTCTGTACAGTTTCTTAGGAATTAAAGTAGAATTAAAGTAGGATTTAACATATGTGCTCAGGATTTCTAGAACTCACTAGTGGTCAAAACAGAAATTCTATGTTTAACCCTGAGGATGGCAGAAACCACTGTCTTATCAATGTGATGTTACACATAAGGAATCAGTTAAGATTAAGTTATTTGTGCAAGGGGCAGGTCCTGAAATCCTTTACAACATAAACATGTTTGTTTATCCATTGGGATGCTAATTTAATTACCTATGTCCATAAAATGGAACTAAAGTGCGCTTTCCGGATTTATGCACTTGGTAAGCTCTCGTATACCTATGGGATCTTATAATCACAGTGCCAAACACAATCATAAATCCAGGAACATACTTTGGAACATATGGTAAGTATTTTATAGCCATTTTCTTCATCCAATTCACACCACTGGAACCAGAAAATGGGTATAGCAGGACCTGTTCTGCCAGCATCAGTCTTTAGCATTCAGAGTCAGTTGCAGGAGGAATTACAAAGCAAACCAAGGGAGAAGCTGCTTCTTGCTAACTCTGTGATGGTTTTCATCCCCTCTCTTCTTCAAAGCTGCTCAGACTGTGGTACCTGGATTGTAAATTTCTGACTCCATGGCATCAGGAAGCAAAGGCTTTGAGTCCTATTTTTCTGCTTCAATGAACTCAGCGTTCCCAGACCAGATTTATGTCTCTCTTGGATACAAGTGGGTGGCACAGGCTAAACTTTCAAATGCTTGTGAAATTCCAAGCCATGAACGTAGATGGTGACCAGATCTATTAAAAAAAAAACGCCACACTGACACAGAAGGATAGCCCTCAACCCTAACTACTGATAAATCAAAGGGCACCTCCATGTCACAATGTCAGTTTCCATGGAGAGCATGCAAAGAAAATACTTGCAAATACAAAGGAGAGAAAAAAAGGGAAAGACCTGGAAGAGATGACAAAAAGAAGAAAAACACTTTGAGGAACTTGGGAGACTAAGAAACAATTTCAGGTACAAATTAAGCAGGTCAGGCCAATGTCTCAAAAACCCAGGGATAATGCTGCCGAAGAGAGATGCCAAGTCCAGGCATCTGAAAATGAGAGTAGAAGTGTGTTAGTAAAGAGAACAGCCCTCAAATTCCAAACAAGGAACTGTCAGGATTCCTGTGGTAAGTAGGGACTACGTGACTAGGAAAAAAAAGGATCTTAGGGTTAATGTCTGTCACATATGGAGTCAACTTCAAGTTCAACTGCAGTTGAACTAGTCAAGTTCTTAAGAAAACCTGCACTATTCTTCTATGACCCCTGTACTCCAGCTGCTGTGATTTAGAGAAGTTCCCTCTTGGCCACAAGGGCAGTACCTACCACAAGAGCCGTGGCAGTGACTGGACATGGTAACACAGAGTGATTGCCAGCAGCAGGAGAACATGCAGTCCCATCACCTAGATATTGGAGGGAGATCAAAGTGGAATCTTGGACAGTGGAATCTTGCACAGTGGAACAAGCACAGCAACACACCAGTGGCTTTTCAGTTGCACTTGTCTGTGGTAAGAATCAGTGAAGAGTATTAAGATTTTGTGAAGACTGAAGATCTAGCACAGCAATTCTGGACAAAATTTATCCTTTACCTAGGACAGACTGGGTATCCTAAGGAAAGCAATGGACTTTAGAATAAGAAATTAATCCAGGGCTTTTGACAACCCCCATTGAAATAGACTGATAAAGAAAGTCTGCCTTCAGCAGAAATGGAGTAAAGAATGTATGTGGGCTGTGTTAAGAAGGCTTGAAAAAATAGTCAAGGTATCTAAGTGGGAAATTAGGAAGACACAGCTAATTACTAACAAATTCAATCTTCGATTCAGATCAAGATAGATCGATGTCTTAGATAACAGATTCAATCTTAGACTTGCAAATTAATACAGGAGGAAAAGTTTCATATTAAGTTGCAAAATTTTGCATTCTAAAATAAAATTTACATTACTACTTTAATATACTAATCCTTCCAGCAAAACAGTATAGCAATGGATACATTTTTCCAGTTTAAGCAGCCAGCTTTCATACTTTTGAAGTGGCCTAAAAGTGTAATCTCTATTGCATCATTTCTGAGAGGAGAATGGTAAGATGTTTCCAAGCTCACTGTTATTCCAAAATAATTTGCTATCTCTGTGGCAAGAGTTAGTTCAACACTTCCATAAAATGAGGGGGTTTGTTTGGATGAACTGTGGATTTAGGTATCCAAAAGGCTATTAAGATCTGTCTGGGAGGAGAAAGCATTCTTTACTGCAGGCTAACAATTTGTTCACAGATCAATACCAGGAAAGATGTTAGTGTGATCCTTTCGCTCTTTGAACATGAGTTAGACCAATACAGTAACATCCAAAGTCCATCAACATTTCTAAAGTTTGGTAAAGTCTCTAATAATTCTTGAAAATCTGTATTAAAAACAATGATTTGATTAAGAAGAAAGAACTCCTAAGGCTGGGACTTGTATGTAAATGTAACTATAAGAAGAAAAGTAAATGTGGAGACAGCACAAAACTGATTCTCTTCAATGGTAGTGATTCATACTATAAGATCTTCCTCATGGATTCAGTTCAGCCACAGGCCTGTGTAATCATGTTTTACTCTTTTATTTCCATGAAGCTATCTGTAATTATAGACAGTGCTTTCTTTAGCTTTGAATTTGGAAGAATAAAATATTTTTAATCTCTTATATTAACATTTGTCTTGTGTAAAACTGATACAGGGTGGTAAATCTATTCCCACAGGTTATATAAAGTTCTTGATTCAGGAAAACTAAAAGAGACCCTTACTGATATTCACCCCCCAGCAGGCTCAGCATAGTATTGTAGCTTATGTCTTTACTACTAGCTTCAAAGCAAGGTTACTCCATCCAAAATGTCTTTTGGGAATGGTCACTGGCCCATCATAACTTCTAAAGCATGCCTAGGCATCGCTGTGGAGAGTGAGTGCTAGCACCAGTGCCATGGCAAGACATTACAGCAGAAAACTGATTTCTGGCACGCAGGAGTTTTTCCTGCAACTGTTTAAGTTACTAACACAGCTGTAGCTCATATGGACAAAGACAAAGAAAAACTCTCTTTCAGAAAGTAATCAGGTTGTTCGTGTTCCCCAAAATTATCACTTGTAGAAGTAATTTACAAAGCTTTTTATTTCTTGGTACAAAGCCACCTACAGGCATAGTAAATAGGTGAACTTTTGCCAATTTCTCTGCAAAAAACATTAGCTTCTGGAAATCAAATTTGTTTCCTCATAATAATCTGCCAGAATGACTTGGCAGTAAGAGAGAGGAAAAAAAGGGTTCAGAAAACTGAGGGTTATGATATGATACCAGATTGTGGGAAACATTTAAATATATTTCCCCATTTGAGATCACTTCCAGACCAATGTTTTACTATTCCTATCATTTCCATCAAAATCTTCAAAAAGGGTTGGATTTTCTGCTGTTGTTTAGTCTTAGCCAGTAAGAGAAATGTTGAAGCTTCAAAATTGCTAAGAAATGAAATTATGATCCTCTGATGAGCTCAACTCTATGGTACTAACAAGATTAATATCTATAGTCACTTAAGGATCTGCTAATTGAAATTCACTTTTTCAATGAAGTATTTTATTCCACAGCAATGAAGCTATCAGATCATTTAAAAGTCTCTAGCGATTCTCTGTATCCCATATGAATAAAGTTATGGCAATTTAGTTGACCTCATTTGCCCATTACATTTTAAAGGCAACTTAAAACCTTTAACTTAAACCACAGTTGCCTTTGTCAGGAATTCCAGTTCCTCTCTATTACCCGATCTTAGAACTCATGTCTTCTGTTGAATTATATTAGAAATGTTATTTACAGACTAGGCCAGATTGAACTTAATGGTTTTCTAATAATGTCACCTTGGAAAGTAGTTCATGATTAAACACAGAGACTCTGATTAAGGTTGATGACAGGTCACAGCGAACATAATCCTACCATCTTTATACAGCCAAGAACCATTCCGCTACTGTTTCTGTAAAGAAAATACACTACAAGAAGCCTACTGAGATCTCTCTACCACTTATTTTTTGTTTGTGTTTGTTTTTAATTTTCATCTGATACCTTCTTTTGATTTTGAAAATCGAGCTGACTACAGACATGAGATTTCTCCTGCATTAACAGTGAGATGATTTCTTCAGCTGAATCATGTTTCCAAGCAACAGGATGTTGGAACGAGAGCACAGATCGAAAGGTGCCAAGCTTTCAAGTGTACTGGAAAGAGTGGGAAGACATCATCGAGGTTTTTGGCAACTTTAGATCCCCAGTCAAATTGTTTCTATTAATCACTGAAATCAGTTCTCTCACTCACTTCAGAAGTAAATAACAGGGAAATGTCTTTATTCTCAGGAGATTGCTGCAGAGATTAATATGGACACCTTTGCAATGAAACCAAGTATATGTAATTTCCCTCACCTACTGAAAAATCAAGCCCATTTGTTAACTGCCCTCTGTGCCCTTGGAAAAAATCACACAGATCCATATCAAAAGGGATGAAAACAGACTTGGACAAATCAACATTAAACAACCTCAATAAAAACACTATTAAAAAGCTATTGCTTTCTTTTTTCTTTCATGTAGATAATAAACCAAACTATTTAATGGAGTATTCTTAATAGGAAATTATTTCACATCCATTTTGCTCACTGGAAAGAGAACTTCAGCTAAAAACAAGTATTTTCTTATTTTTGCTGAAATTTTTCAACTGCAAACCAGTAAGCAGTACTTTTGAGGACAGAGTGTTCATTTTTCAATGAAAATGCTACAATTCACACGGGGAACAGCAGCAAAAATAGCAAATGAATATTTTCTACAGAAAAAAAGAAAAAATTTCCTGATATGTCTATGAAAAAAAAATCGTATTTTTAAACTTCTCATACAAATCCAACTTTACTTCAACAAAAATAAAAAAATCTCGACTAAATACAAAAAATCTCACCTATTAAAATATACAGCTATGTTTGGAGATCTGGACTAAGGCATGTTGGCAATTTAGTGACAAGAAATCTAACCTGTGACATCCTACATTGTAGTTTTTCTGGGGAAACAGAAGACTCCAATTGCAACCAGATCACTTTAATTATTTAAGGATGAAAGGCTGTTTTGGTTCTAAAACATAGTTTAGTCTTCCTTTAGGACTACAGAAAACTTAAACTTCCTTCACCCTAGAAACTTTTACGCCTACTCTCAAACCAGAGTTAAATTTTTCTGAGACATTTAAAGTAATGATTTGTTTAAAAACAGGGCTCTATTTTAGCTTATCTTAATATAGAAAAAAAATGCCATACAAAGGTCAGATTGGTCATCGTAGAAAACCCTTTGTGAAAAGTCATAAACTGGACTACTACTATTCGCAGTTTTAAAAAATCATAATCATGTTCACTACCGGGAGTGATGCCTGATAAAAATCTGTATCTGCAAAAAGAATTTGAAAGGAAACTTAATCAGACTTTTTATAGATGACTGAACATCTATTATTAACTGTTTGTTAATGATAATTTTCATTGGAAATCTGTTTTCAGACATAACAATAATACTGATTTTCATTTACTTGCTTTTTTGATTTAGCATGAACCTTCTTTTCATAGACAACCATACATGTCACTCCTTAATATCCTGACAACTGGGCTAAGGGGCCACTTCGTAAAAGTAAATGAAGTAAATGCAGAGCTGGGTGATAGTCCAGTGTTGTAATAATAGTGCAGAATGAGCCTAATATATGATATGGCAATAAATACATTTAGGCAATGGCACTTCATCCCGTAAATGCTTTCACATTCCTCTCTGCAGGAAACAGAGTATTCTGATGCAGATTTCTTTGATTCTCCTGCAGGATCTCATAAACTTTGCAGGTGTTACTGGAGAGAAAATCCCTTATCAGCAGCTTCCAGCCTAGTTCATCTGATATGCTTTACTATTTCTCCAGCACAGAACCCTGATGCTATGGCTGGTCAGGCAGCTCTGCCTTGGCTCCTGTTTGGCCTTTGTGTGTTGCTTTGATCAGCTCCTGGCTTTGGATGAAAGCAATTCTTTTAAAGACCACCTTCAAACTCTCTTAGAAAAGGAATTACATACATAAAACCAACTGAGCTTGTTAAGCAGCAGGAAGAAGCCAAGTAGAGGGAGGAGAAAGGGAGAGAAGGAGGTGTCACAAATCAATGCTAGGAAGCAATGATCAAAGTGGTGAGTGGAAAATTAGTAAAAAATGATCCCTAAGTTGTACAGGTCTAGGTCATTCCCTTTCCCAGCTCTGTAAGTGCAAAGGCTTTCTCACTATTAACCAGGAAAGAGATACAACTCTCTTTCCAAGAACTGTCTCACATATCTGCACTGTACTTTTGAGTAGAGCAACACTTGGGACCTTAGAATAAAGCAGTAGGAAGCAGATCAGCAAGCCAGAAGGAGAGAAAATATCTTGAGATGCATCTAATACATCTAATAAATCAGCACTTGGGTTATATTACTCTTTCTTCCAGTTACTGGTGCTAGAGGCTGTTTCTGAGAATATTTTTAGAATTCCAAATGAATACACAAAGAGTAATCCTACACTGATTGTACATCCTTGAAATCAGACTTTTGTTTTTCCTTACTCCAAGCCTAGCCTCTAAGCTCATTCCTGGAAGCAGTGCAGCAGTGGTCTATGGGGCAGTCACATGCACTCACAGACACTGGGATGTATAGTTTAAAGACACTTTGAAGCTGTCTCTTTTAGAGCAGCAGAGGCAGAGGCAGACAGTCTCTGTGGCAGTTCTCCAATGATATACACAGAGTGTACAGGTTTAGAGGCTTCATTCACAGAGAAGGGCCTCGCTGCTTGAAAGAGATCCTCACTGATTTCTTCTGACAGAGCACACTACACTATATCTGGATCATATTTTCCAACTAATGTACAAAGAGTGGACAGAAATACAATGGGAGCAGTCTAAAATATGCTTCGCTATCTACGGAGAGAAAATGCATCTCTAGGTGAATGTATTACATTGCAAAATAAAGATGAACATCAAAGGTGTACTCAATCAGGAGGTCAGTTGCATATGTATTATATGTTGAAAAGACATCAATAAGAAAATTTCATGAACATAAATATGCAATCCAAAATCATTAAACAAGCATCTTTAGTTAAACACCCACTATAAAGTTCAAATTTCATCAATTTAAGAAACTGAACTTAGCAGTTTGAGATCAGAGCTACCTATTCTAAGGGTTTAAAAATGCAAGTTGTCTGCTTTTTTTTTTTAATACTTCAAAGTTTTCCTGAGAGGAAATCCCTCACCCAAAAAGCAGCAAATAACTGACAAGGCAGGAGGTACACAAAATGCAGACAAATATACTTAAAACATGAATACAAGATGTAAAATGTCTCTCAGCTACAATATTTTAACAGTAACAAACATAAGGCAGTGTGAGTATGTTACCTTACGATATGTTAATATTGTCATTGAACAGTAACAGTATTTTTCAACATGGAAACACTAGCTATGTAATAAAAAATATACTGTACCGTAATGAAAGCATGTGCTCCTCAGTGACATCCAGACTCCCAAAGTTTCATATTCTGATTGAACGGCTGAACATCTTACACCTGAGGTAACTGTCAGTAATTATGTCTTCATGGATTTTTCCTTCTTTTGATTTACAAGAGTCTGCTGCTTGGTGAATTGGTTAGGACACTTAAGGCTCCTGAGTCAGCACTGTACGCAACCGAACAACTCAGTTGGGTCACCATGACATGAACACTCTCCTGTCACAGTAGAGCACAGGAAGGTTTCAAAGCTATCTATTCTGCAACTACGGCAAAAACAAAGTAATGAGACCACAGTATACCCTGGCAAGCTGTTCTCAAATTTCTGTGCTGGCTACACTAAATGATAAATTGTTTGACTTTATGTCTTATTAATACATAAGTGCTGTGCTGGGTCATGGTGCTCCTGGCCAGGCACACATCAATCTATCAATTTGAAACATTATTAATGTCAACAATTTTGTTGCAGGTTTTTGGAAGGACTGGAGGTGGGGGTTTTTAAAGAAATGAGGGTGTCCTTTTGCATTATATAGATAACAAAATCACTAAGAAAAGCATGAAGCATGTACTGTGGGTACTTCATTTTGCTAACAGAAGAAAAAAATTAACAGGAGAACAGAAATTAGAAATGTAGCAATATTGTCTTTGTGTAGGTACTAAGCCTGTATCTTCTGAATAAAATAATAGGAAATCAAAACAATGTTTGAGAGATTATACTCAATATGCTGCTGGATATACAAAGAAACAGCTATTGTATCATGTTTAAATAAACACTGCATCTTTTCAAGATACATTTAGGGTACATGTACAGAGAACACTTATTTCTGGTAAAGGTATATTTATCACGAATTGCAGTACATGACTTCAGAAGATGAAAGCAATTATTCTGAAAACTGAGTTTTATTTTTCCCATGACTTCAAGTCATGAAACACTCAGATATGTGCTTGATTTTAAACTCAGTTAAGTACCACTGAAATTGGTAAAATTAACTACTTATCTAGGTTCTTGGTTGAATTCAGGTTCTGTATAACCTTTGTATGCAGGATACACTGACCAAGGAAAAGAGATTCTTTTTCGGTACAGCTTGTGAAACTTTCTTTTCACTCTACACTCAGGGTATGGTTTCATGACTGGCTCAAGCTGCTCTAAACTGAAGTTACAGCAGAAAAGGAGTGTCTAGCAGTCTTGATCATATCTTCCCCCTCTGTTGTTCAGTGGTATGGATCTGAGCTGAAAACTAGTAATTTTTATAGGGTTATGTTCAGCTGGATCTGATCCCTCATCTAGCTATGCATAAAATATACACCCATTAATATATGCAAAAGAAAAGGCCTAGAAACATGTGGCACAATCTTTTTCTCCAGACTATGAAAATGCTTTAAATAATATATTTAAATCTTAAAACTGCACCTTCTGATTCGCCTGAAACACAAAGGTGAAAAAATTGAATTTTAAAGCCTGCTGAGGTATCCCTTGGAGACTTAGGTGGTTTAGTGCTTTCACTCAAAACAATTTTCATATTAATGAAAAGCCTTTATTGTTTATTAGGTAATTTTTCAATATATATACTCTATATATACACTCTGTATATACCCAGTGTTTAAGAGGCATTTGGACAATGCCCTTAACAACATGCTTTAACTGTTGGTCAGCCCTGAAGTGGTCAGGGCATTGGACTAGACGATGTTGGTAGGTCCCTTCCAACAGAAACAGTCTATTCTATTCTGTACTTTAATTTCAGATGCAAGCACTCTATGAAAGAATATGAAAAATAAACTGTACAGAAAGTAGTAAGTAATGCTCTAAGAGAGTGACTGGCATGTTTTTCTGTTACTATGGAAGTGAACTAGAAGTTTTATAAATGTTCTATACTTAATGCCAAATACAGGAGACTTCAGTCATGTCATTTTCAAGTAGGGTACAAAGTCATTCAGCTTGAGAATGCAGAAATTACTGTCTGGTTTCCTATCAGCACTGTACAATTTGATACCTTAAACATATTAACCTGACAAGATGACACTTAAAAGACTGTGTTGTCAGCCAAAGTTTAGAGAAATCCAAAAGGAAAACAAACACTGAAAGAAACACATATGCACATGTGTGAAAGCACGTGATTTTTGGAAGGGTTACTTTTAATAATTTACCAAGTCAACACTGACACAAGCTAGAAAATTTACATTTTAAAGATGTATAACTTGATTGATGCCAGACAAACATACTTGCCTCATAATTGTAGTACATTCATGAACAAAATTTCTCTAGGATGTTCTGTTCTGTCTATAATGAAGTCTAGGATGCTGCAGTGCCTATTTCTGACTTTGCTTTGGGGTTGGAAATACCAAAACACTCTTAAAGAATATTAGTATAGGGTAAGTATTAAAGAAGATGTTAACCTGATATTCAGTAATGGAATGCAGGACGTAAAAGGGGCCTGCCTGCTTTGGATATAGGCATGGCACAGGAGTTCCAGAGAAGGAGAAAGGGCAAGCAAGTACTGAGGAGTCTATTGTGTTTGATTAGTACCCAGAGCAGGAACTCCAGGAATGGGTGATGAGCATGAAGGTTACGTGTAAGAGATCTCATACACAGAACCAGTGGGAGTTGGTCAATATGCAGCTGCTGATGCAACATACATTAGAAAAGAGTGGATCAGTGGAAAGTTGTCAGTGGAAAGCTGACCATGTAATTATCCCAACAAAAGGCATGTAAAACATATACCTTATACCCTAGGGACTTACAGAAAAGAATCATCTCTTTTACAGGAATCTACAGGACATGTTTTCCAAAGTTTGAGAATACTGTAATAGAAGTGAAACAAGAGACATAACCTGAGGTTATAACCTCAGGGTAACATGATTTTCAGAAGTTCAAAGCACAAAGATACAAGAACAAAAATCATAAACAGCATCATGAAAATATTTTACCAGGATATTAATTTATAAAGAAGAACAAGGAATGAGTTGGTCCACTGTGCAAGCAGAAAGGAAAATTAAGAGATGGTTGTTAATGATTGTTTTCCCCTGAAGATGAGCAAAGGTTATTTGTGATCAAATGACTGGGTTGTCCAGCAGCTTTAGCAGGGAAAAATGGAGACTGTCCCTCCAAAATACCCAACTTAATATATGAAGCATTATGCGTGCAGATTGTGTATGAAAGAACTAAAATAGGATCCTGTCAAGCAGAATGACTGGTTTATTTGCAAGACAACTACTCTTCTTCTCAAAATGTTTTTTAAATGGTTGCAGGCATACCTGCCTTTTGTGTTTATGTAGAAATACTGAAATGTGTATAAAATCCTATATAAAATATCATCTATGTATGCTAAAATATCTACCACATTGAGCTTTTCAGGGTACTTATATGGAGCCCAGATGGTTTCCTTTATAAGAAATATGCTCAGTCTTGTACTTTGGACATGTACAAAAGAAGACCTTTAAGACCATCTAGAAATACAGAGTGCAATTCAGGTGCCTAACCACAGGCATCATCTAACTTTGAGATGTCTTGGGGTATCCTATTTGTATTCTAGCTGCTGCTCCAAGAAAGCAGAGGTCTGAGGCAAGTCCTCTGTCATATCTGGCAGTCCTTTATAGACATCTCAGGTAAACCAATGAACTTCAAATGAAACAAGGTACCTATATTTAGGCAACTGAACCAGATTGTAGGTATCTAGTGGTTTACCAGGCAGAAATTTCCATTATAATCAATAAAATTAATGGAGCTGAGAGAGTGATTCAGCTGACCAGCCACTAGTGTTTATTTACTTCAACATGAGCTGAACCACTCGCCTGGCTCCATCAACCACACTGGCTGTATCTTCATTGAGTTGCAGCTGTAGATGTCTACATGAAGACCTCTATATTTAGGAGTCTTGGGGCTCAATTTAGTTGCTTACACATAGATGTTTAATGGTCTTTCATATGCTGAAGGGTATCTGAGACAGCTGCATAGGTCCCACAACCACAACATAAGACCTGCAGGAGACCAGGTCAGGCAGAATACCCAAGCACATCTCAAATGCTAAAAGAAGCATGTAAACAAGAAATCCTTAATCTCAAACTGAATCCCACTCTCAAAGTAAAAAAATTGGCATGTCTACAGACACATCTACATTGTCAAATGACTTGGTTTCCAGTTTGCTTCTAGCTCCTCATCACTGAATTGCCTACACTGCATACACATTAGTTTACATCCAGGCACTCTGCACTCACCTTTAGTTCTGCTAGTAGTTAAATAGGGCACTCCTTTCTCTAGGCAGCATGGACAAGACTGTGTCAGGTTTGTTCCCATCACCCTACACAGTTCTCAAACAGTTTCCCAAAAGGCCTGGTGCCCTCACCCACCTTTTCTCACTCCATGCTCCCAGACATGCAGCACACGACACACCAGGAGACCACAAACAGTCGATTCTGGCTAGCTGTGAAACACACTTCACAGTATTCTCATCTGAACACACATGCACACAACCTGTTCCTTAGAGGCACAAAAGACATGTGAGGAGTGCTGCAGACACAGCTCATCCCTCCTGAAGAATGCTACCCCGAGCAGTGTGGGTGAGAGCCACTGCAGAGCATGGCCCTTGGGCCATATCTTCCTGGACAGCTGTGGGTCCCAAGAACTGGAACTGGGTGCTTCCAGGATATCAGCAGCTGATCAGGGTTCTCAGATTTCAGTCTGGGATGTTCTGTGCAAGCTCTTCTAAGTTCTTTGCCTGCATTATTTCTTTTTCTTTTGTGTGTTTTGTGGGTTTTTTCTTCCTGTAATCTCAATGTCCTTCCACTGTTTGACTGCAAATTTGGGGTAATATCTCTTCTCTAAGGTGCAGAGAACAGTTATACTCGGGATTGTGAGCTATTCCAATCATGCTGCCAGAAAATACATGTCAGCAGACTACTCTTCAGTTTTTGGAGGTATTAAAGAAACAGGAGCTTTAAAAAAGATACTGAGGAGAATTGCATAATAATGTGTAGATATCTACTGTGAAATGCTAACAAATGTGGAGGAAACTGAGGAAGCAAGTGTAGCGAATTGCTATTTATAAAATAACAGGATAGATGTTACTTTATATGTTACTTGTTATGAAACAAGTTCCAACATAAGAAACAGGATATAAATTGGACAATACAAATGCGGGGCCCCTCTGAGTCCCTGATCTGTAAGGCTGTTTGTGAACAATCCACATGCTAGTTGCCTTGTGGTAAGGTCTGTAAATGCACAGCAAAGCAGCACCCACCAGAATCATGCACAAAAGCAGACATCTTTACATGTGAGTTCTGAAAAGTTGTGAAAATGGCTTACTCAATACTCTTCCACACAGTAAATTTCAGCAGGTGGAGACCCAGCTGTTGGTGCTAATGATAGTAAAAGTTAAGGTTAAGCAGAACTCAGCTCAACATGCCTCCTGGAGACCTGCTGAAAAATCTCTTCTCTTTCCCAAGACAGGACAAGAGCAGATGACACAGATATGGTCAATTTTACTTAACTGTTTGCTAAAATTTGAAGAACCAGAAGGCTAGTGTAAAGGACTCCATATTTATTTTAAATTTCACATTGCATGAACCAGTTTCATGGTACCTACCTCATTACCCAGGAAAGTTCTGTAGGTAACAGTGCAGCTGCTTGTACATGCAAATTTTTCTAGTATTAAAAAAAAATCAGAACAGGTCCAGTATTTGCAAGTAGCATAAAATAGTATTAGCAGACTAGGAATCCAGCTGCCTTTTTAACTTCATTAATGTTTATAAATATGTAAAGGATGAGTGTCAGGAGGATGGAGACAGGCTCTTCTCAGTGATGTCCAGTGATAGGACAAGAGGGAATGGGTGCAAGTTGGAACATAGGAGGTTCCAGGTGAACATAAGGAAGAACTTTTTCACTGTGGGAGTGACAGAGCACTGGGCCAGGCTGCCCAGAGAGGCTGTGGAGTCTCCTTCTCTGGAGACATTCAAAACCCGACTGGATGCATTTCTGTGTGACCTGCTCTGTGTTGTCCTGCTCTGGCAGGGCAGTTGGACTGGATGATCTTTTGAGGTCCTTTCCAACTCCTGACATTCTGTCATTCTGTGATTCTGTGATTTGTTGTTCACTACATAAAAATAAGAGGTCGTTATTTGGAGGATCTATGGACACTCTTTTTGCAAACTTTAGATCCTTTTTCTCACATTCTGTTCTTGAGAGTCAATTCACAACTACTGTAAGTTTTATCATACCTAATTCAAAACAGCATAGCCATTTGAACAAGTTTAGTTTATCAATTGACCCTAAGCAAAAAATACAAAGGCATTATTTTTGCATTGTTTTCTCATATATTAACATCACTGTGTTTTCAACTGAGCTCATAAAAATTATCAGCTGTGAATACAGTATGAACAATGTGAAAATACTTTTCTTATGTTATTACCAAATAAATTTTAGTGTCTCAAAACTTAGCTTTTAAGAGAATACTGAGTGTTGACCTACAAAGGTCCTACAAAATCTATTTTATCTTAATATTCTGCACATCTAAAACTTGGTGCTGAAATAGTGTAACAACTATATACAAGGCTGTTGATTTGGGGGGGGGGGGGAAAGTAAAAAAAGTACAAGCATTTATTATAAAATTACATTATTCAGTATAATGCTTGCTCTTTGATCCTCAGAATTTATGAAAAAGCAATTCTGGGCTCGAGTCTGGCAGAAAGATAATAAATTCTTCAACAAAATTCAAACTTAATTTGACAGATGTGTGATTTTTGACATTATGCTGAAAGCAACGTTAACATCTTTACCATTTTTCAGCACCTTGTACTACAGAAAATAAGTTGGAGAGGAAGAACATTGTTTTTATGAGATTTTTGCCCTGTTTGACATTTTGTCTTGCTTTGGTTTGAAATAATTATTGCATGTTATACAACACATAAATAAAAAATATTAGTAGGAGAGGCAATTCAGCGTAATAGATCTATACAAAAGGAATACAAATTACAAGTAGTAATATTTTTTTACCGTAAAAATCTTAAGACAGCACAAAGGCAATTATATACTACATGACAGTCACATTCTCTCTCCCCCTCTCTGTCACGCATACGTGTTGTGTAATCCTAATGATTATGGTGTTTATATTTGTAATGTTTGAAGAAAACAGCTACTAAAAATTATTTCTTTGTACCTAAAATTGTTTTATACTCCTATGTAGTTAAAACTGGCCTAGAACTTCAGTGTCTTGGTTGAGAAAAGCAAGATCAGTAGTGGCTTTCTTAGTAACTTCTAACATTGGAATTTGATTTTTTTTGTTGTTTTCAATAGCAAGCAAAAAACCAAATCAGATTTTAGGAATTAAGCAGAAAGGAGTCAAGAGCAAAACACAAAACATGATCATGCCACTGGATAAATCCATAGTCTGCTTACACTGGAGTGCACCATGTGCACTTTGGGTCCGCTGAGTCATAACAGACATAGTAGAACTTGAAAAAGTTCAAGGAAATATAAGAAGGAAGGCCAAAAGGATTAACAACCTTCAGGATTGTCTAGTTGGCTATTGGTACACATAGATGTGATTCCTTCTGAAGTGTATATAGGGATTGGGAACATAAAGAAATGGCAGATTGGAAATAGGTACAAAACATGGCAATGACAGTGGAAATTGTATCTTTAACAGCTTGCACCATCACTGAAGTTGGAAAAGGTAGTGGGTTAATGCAGGTGTATTAAACCACACACTCGAAGCACAGGATTTGTTCAATTAGTTTCAGTTCACATTTGCTACAGAATGTAATGTGCCTGTTCCCCAGGTATAAGATGGTGTCACATCTTGTCTTCTGACCCAATGTACGGTACAGCGTCCTGCATCACATGGCTTGGCATATGAGATCTCTCACAATGACAGCGAAAAAAGTTGAGAGTTCTTAAGAGCTGTTTTTCTAAGAACTGAAATGGATGTTACTCAGTCTGGAGGTTTGGAGTTTTTTTGCCAGTACGACGATTACTAGAGATGAAGGAACACTCTTAAGGAAGTCTTTTGACCAGTTAGAGTTAACAGCTGCAGAAGTATCGGTCAGGCTGTAGCTTTTAAGTTTTTAAAAAATTGGTCTTTGAACATTCATTTAAGATTTTTACACAGGTACAGCATGACTGAACAAGTTGTGGGTGTTTTTGTGCAGTGTGTGAATAAAACTGGAATGTGGGAGAGAGATGAAAGCAGCAACAGTTTCGGTTACTGTTACGAGCAATGAAAAAACAGTTGTAACACTCTGAAATGTTCCTGTTGTGCACTGAGAAAATGAAAGCTTTTCTGGCATAGGTTGTACCCATGGTAAAATAATGTGTGTGATTAATAAAGCATTCTATTGAAAATGAATGGGAGGTTTGTTTAGGTATGATTCATCGTCTGTTGCTGTAATTAAGCCTGTAGCTTGCCTTAAGGTCAGCATGACCTTGTTTATTTTAATCTTTCAGTCTTGAGGGTCTGTGTGGTTGCTGTTTAAGGAGGAATTAGCAAGAGATAGCGATTTATTGGGTTTTGTTTAATTTTTGGCAAGTGTGTATCTCCTTTCATTAGTTTCTTTTTTTCCCCTTCTCATTCATTATTGAAGCACTTGGTTGTTTTATAAAATTTAATTGACATTTTATCTTACTCCTTAATAACATTTTTTTTCTCAGACATTTGAAAAACATATACTATGATGGTCATGATCCTTGTCAATTCAGTGATATGAAGAACAAAAGTACTTGTATAATTTTAAATACAAAGCAGTATTTAAAAAGGTTTTTTTTTGCACTTCCAGATACAAGTGAAAGAAAATGTAGTTGTTTACCCACCTTTCCTTGGATGAAAATAAGGATTTGTTTCTTAGTTGCTTGATATTTTTAATAGAGCTTCAAGTAATTTTCAAAGGAGTAGTATTCAAAGGAGTCTGTTGTTACCTTGTCTAACAACTTCGGTACCTAAAACCTACTGTAAGCTCATGATTGCAGCATTTCAGCATCTTTGGGTTACTGGCTTCTTTTTATTCAAGCTCAACCATCAACCCAGGACTGCCAAGTCCACCACTAAACCATATCCCCAAGGGCCACATCCAAAAGTTTTTTGAACACCTCCAGGGACGGTGACTCTACCACATCCCTGGGCAGTTTGTGCCAGTGCCTGACCACCCTTTCAGTAAAAAAAAAGTTCCTAATATTTAGCCTGAACTTCTCCTGGTGCAACTTGAGGGCATTCCCTCTTGTCCTACCGTTTGTCACTTGAGAGTTGAGACCAGCTACCCCCTCACTCCAACTCCCTTTCAGGCAGTTGTGGAGAGAGATAAGGTCTGCCCTGAGCCTCCTCTTCTCCAGACTAAACAACCCCTTCTCCCACAGCCGCTCCTCATAAGACCTGTGCTCCAGGCCCCTCAACAGCTTTGTTGCCCTTCTTTGGACTCTTGGTGTAGCAATGAAAATGAATACAATCATCTAGCCTCTCTGGGGTCACTGAGGCATGCTAGAAAATCTGTAGCTCTTGAGCTGCTTTACTAGATGAGGATATACGAAGGTAAGTAATGGTGAGTAATCTAGCAGCCCAAAATCCCAGTTTTCAAGTGCAATATCCGTCCAAATAAATAACAACCATCCCAGCACATCTGTTACTTGTTTAAGCTGAGTGTAGCAACAGTGATACTGTTAAACACATTCTTCTAGTTAAAGTTAACTCACATTTATATCAAAGTTTTCTCTTCAGTCCTAAATAACAACAAAATCAAACATGGTAGAGAAACACGTTCTCCTTAAATAGTTTAATTTCAGACTTTCAAAACCACATTGCACTTATATTTTTAGCTATATTTAAAGATGTCACAAAACTATGTACTGACAAATCCCAGCTTCAGTTTCCCTTTTTTAAGAAAGCATCATTATTCAACCACAGGTTTGTTGTATTTTTAATACTTACATTACCATTTGGCTTAAGTATCTGATATTGAATTAATAGAATTTTCTTATGACAATAATGTAGTTATATATATTGATGTGGTCTAATCTATTAGTAAATATTTCATATGCATTCTTATTAAAAGGATACTCTCAGCAAAATGTATGCAGCAATGGAATCCTAAAAGCTGGTTTTATGAAATTGTTTTTTATTCTTAGAGACTAATCCACAGCCAGAAATTCTGCTTAGCCCTCAATCTGCAAAGAAAGCTTTTCACATTGTGTTTACATAGTTCAAGAATGACAGCGGTATTGCATGATGACATAGGCACTATCATTGGTTCTGAATCAACAAAAAAACCCAGAGTTAGATTCACAGGAATCACAAGCACAGGCTCATTTCTAGTCTGATTTCCTCTCTGTTGCTGCCTTAGTCTTAATGAGCACTCTCCTGGTTGTGGCCCCAGACCACAGCTCTGGTTGTTCACCACTAAAACTTGTAATATCTCTTTGCAAAAATGGGGATTTGGAGAACTATGATCTCTAAAAAGAAATCCAGAATGACAAGAAGCAAACAATATGTTTTGCTTTTGCATGTGGGAGACAATAGAAAATACTCATAATAGACTTCTTTTCTCATAACATTTTCAGAATAGATATTTTTTATTGCATTTAGCACAAAGAATCAGCTACCAATGGTTATTCCTTCACCAGTGTACAAACAGAGTGAATAGGCAATACATAAGCTGAAACATATTAGGTACAGGTTTTGTTTTGATACTGTAACTTTTATTTGTTTTTGAGGAAAGCAATCCATCTTGAATATGATGGCATAACTCTTCAGGCGTCAAAGTCAATGTTTTAAGCATGAATTGCATCAAACATCAGCTCATTTCTTTACTTTAAAAGTACCTTAGTATGTACAACTCATCAATAATAAAAAAATCTTCTTCACAAGTGTTTTAGTTTTGTTTTCTTAGAACAATTCTCCATAATATGTCAAAACAGGCAAAAAAAGAAATTTATTTAAAAAGTAAGGTCTCATAATGTATACATTATGAAAAAAACATCAAAATTGATTCTTGGATGTGCAATGTATAATTTATAGGCTTGACTAATCTGCATTTTTAGAAACCAACAGATTGTTTCACTGGTTGGTGTAAATGTTATTGATCTGCTTTCTTGCTGAATTAATAGCACTAGTATAGGACAACTCGCTTTCTCAGCTTTCCCAATGTTTTCCTGAAAAGAGGCCCATTACATGGCAGGGGGCAAAGGACAGGGCCTAGATAACACTGTTTAGACGTTTCTTTGATGTCCACAGGCATCATCCTCGACAACTGACCACTAGAGACAAAAGAGCACTCTTAGACTGCTGGAAATCCCAGCCATTCTTCTCACCACCTTTTGATATCCCAAGGCTTCTATACCCTGACCTCTGCACTCTGACACAAAGATCTTATTTGAAGGATGGTCGGCCATGTCAAAAATTCTTTCCAAATTTAGCCAATAAACTAAGGATTTCTTTTGCTTTTCATAATTGCTTTGTGCCCTAATGTACCAGTGGGAATGCCAAGAAGATTTTACAAAAAGAGCAGGAGGAAAAGTGACAACAAGAAAAAACTTCCAAATTTCTGGTTCTGAAACCATTCTCAAACACCTACTTTCTTTCACAAATCACTCTGTCCAAAGCTTCTTGATGATGCCATGTTGTGCATACATACCCATAGCATTTCTACCTAGTCAGCACCATATAGAATTCCAGTTTTAACACACAAATGTATGAGCTTGTTAATGTCATTTCACTCAATAAATGCGCACATTTTAAATGGTGTGCATGCTGTCATTTAAGGACCTATATAAATTTCTATACATTTGTTCATATTTCTAAAATAAATATCATTTTAATGGTCTTAAAAATCTTTTTCTCCCTACACACAGTGTGATTGATAATTGGATAACATTCCCATTGTCTTCCAGAATATTTAGAGAAAATATTTTCCACAAAACTATCAGAGATGATCATGGGTACTTTTAATCAAGCAGTTTCATTTTCTGTCTTTCTGAGGGATTAATATTGAGCAAAATGGTCAAATAGAAATAATACACATCTATCCAAGACACCGGGAGTCCCCTAGCAACATCAACACCATAGTCCACTCCCTGCAGCACTTAAACAGCATTTTCTGCACAACTCACCCAGGAAAACACCTAGAGAAACACCTTCCCCCCTTCATTATTATGGGAAGTCCTGCCAAAAGCCCACTCTAGATACATAAATGAAATCACACATGTATCTCTTAACAAGACAAACTTACTGATGATCAATAAGTATGTACAAATCTGGAGTCCAAATACATGTCTGTATTCGTTCTCTTGTGCTTTGGACAACCACTTTTGCAGCACACTGCTAGAATATCATCCTGCCATGAAGTTCTGTTGCTGGGAATGAGGACAAAGTCTGGTCCAAAATTTCATGGTTTTTACAGTATACACTCTTCTAAACTAATTTAAAAATCTACACCCAAGTGGTAAACTGATTTGCATTGATGTTTTTTTTAAACTGGCGTTGATACAATTTTTTTCTACAGTGACAATTTTCCTTCTAATTTATAAGTCAATGACATATCAGTGATAATGCAACAGATGAAGAAAGCAAACATGACAACATTTTAAAAATAAACCTATTCATAATTTATAATGCAAACATTGGGATTTACAATGCTTGTTTTAAAGCCAATTCTAAATCACCTATGTGGTATCAGCCAATGTTTATTTACTTTAATTTAGTTGTCTATCAGAAAAGAGTGAAACTGAATTCACAAAAGTAATGGAGAGTGATTAGAATGACCAAGAATCTTGCCATCTTTAGAAACTCTTTTCCTAAATTTACTACCTTAAAATATAAGACATATATCAGGAGACAGTAGGAAAAAGGCAAAAAAATGGTTTTTTTTTAACTTTTAGAATTCAAAAGTTCTCAGACAAAATGCTGCTGATAGCCATACAAGGGCTGTTAGAACTGATCCTATTGGTTTCAGCGGGTCTTGAACTAAACCAGACCCTAAGCATTTTTGCTCAGTGTTTACTCTCGTTATTTTAGAAACAAATTGCATGTCTTTAGATGAAACAGGGGACTCAACTTTGAACCAGTACAGAGTCCTCAGAGCAGCTCCAGTGTGAATGTAAAACAGGAAAAGTTAAACCACGGTAAAAAAAGCTCTACTGAACCACAAGTAAATATTTTCATTTAAATGAATCCTGTCCATTGATAACATAAACTACACTCTAACAGGCAACATATATACAAACTTAAGGTTATAACTATATAGTGACTTGAAAAGACTAAAAAAATCAGTGGCATAAATTCAATACAGATAAGGTCATGGACAAATCATCCAGTTCTGGCAGTGTCCACTGAAATCCTACAATCGCTTTTATAGAGGCTCATTACTGCTCCAATGTTGGAATTTTTGCCCCGCCAGTTTTACCCACATAGTTGCTCCTGTTCAGCAAAAGAAGATAAAACTGTTAAAATAATAGATCTTCCCTACCCCTGTTCATTTCAAGCAAAACAAGTTAGGAGCCATGCACGGGAGCAGCTCAGCTGACAGAGTTGCCTGTGATAACCTCTGACAGAAGCGCAATGATGAGGTACAAGGGGCAGTAACCTTCTTAGCCAGCACAGCTGCAGTCGGAAGAGGATGTGTGAATAAAGCCTTAATAAACACATGAGATTTTCATGTGCATGACCCTGAGTGTAGGCAAGTTCTATGGCTGAAGTTACACTTAATTATGATGTAGGTAGCAGATTTAAGATTCAATAGATTATTCCTTTGCAGTCCTGCTATTTGTCAGACTATTGTTCCTCCATTGTGTCAACTTCATCAGGAGTCAGACTTTCATCACATAACCTACCAAACACAATTGTGTTAGCAATATCTAATTGGATATATCAAAAGATGCACCTTAAAAAGAAAAATGTTTTGTTCTGGATCCACAGAAGCACACAGTGAAAAAAACAAACCTCAGGGAAGCTTTCCCTGTAGATTAAGATCTCATTTGCAAAGTTTAAAGGGATCACTCCGACACTTTGTACAATTTAGCTTGAATTCAAGGTAGCCTTTTTTGTTTAGAAAGCGAACACATTGCCAAAGAAACACAATTCCATGCAAAAGCTATGCCACCTAGCAGTGAAAAGGCTGTGAAGCAGTATAGCTAATTGGAAACGGGCATTGCGCCAACCGTCAAGTTTTGCTTTCTTGCTGCCACCCTGCACAACATTACTTCACAGCCAGACTGGCCTGTCAACGTGACCTTACACCTCTATTGCTGAAAGCATCTGGCCCAGGAAAAGATGCCTGACCTTTATGTCAAGGGATGGAGAATCGCTTGCGTTCACACTGCAGGATCATGTTCACATCATTTGATGCTTGGCCAAAGTGTCATTGGGCCTCTGTTGGTCCCCCGTGGCCCTGACATAACTATCTGTGTGTGTTCTTTCCTCTAGTCAGTTTAATTCAGTTATTATGGGGGCTGTAGTGTCGCTTTTATCAGGGCAACGTTTTTGGGGATGGAACTAAAACCGTGTGATACACAAGCCAAGATGCTGCATCACATTATACACGGGGTTCAAGACGTACCTAAATAGTACCAGAAAATTGTGTGGGATTATTAAAGTCATTGGGTCATTCATATTCCTTAGTGGGGGCAGCTTTTGAAGTAAATTGGCTCCAGAACCAAGCTGAAGTTTTGTCTTGGAGGGAAATCACTGAATTACTGTAAAAGAGAACTCAAAAGAGAACACCACAGAGTGAACATCATCAGTGGGCTGGAACCAGGGAATGAACTAAGAAGTGGCGTCACCTGTCCCACTTGCTGCACTCTTTTTCATACCAACTGACACTCCCAGTTGCATCCCTTAGCTGCCTTTGGTTTCCCCTTGTGCATATAAAATGCTGGCTTCGTAACAGAAAGAAAAGAACTAAAATAAACAACAGAATGTGTCAGGAAAGTTCCCTGCATAGTAAAAAAGACACGCACAAAAAGCAATATACTAACATCTTTAGAAGACTACACACAGTCCTCCCCTGTGATTTTACAGATGTTAATATTTTAATTCATGTAAAATTGAAAAAGGTAAACTGACCTTTTGAGATTGTAGGAATCCTTTAAGGCACAGTAATAATGTAATGCTAAAAAATGCATAGGCATAACCAAAGCGATTATGAAGTAATTATCTAGCTTTTTAATAAGCATATCTTTTTTACAAAATATTGCAGCATTAAATTCAGTAGAAAACTTGTATTATAGCTGGAGAATACTATAATTTTCTATGCTTTTTATCTAATCAGCCAGACTGTAGATAAAAATATGTGTCTTTTTTGATATATACAGTACATAGAATCATAGAAACATAGACTCATAGAATCACAGAAGGGTTTGGGTTGGAAGGGACCTTAAAGATCATTCAGTTTCAACCCCCCTGTCACAGGCAGGGACACCTTCCACTAGACCAGGTTGCTCCAAGCCTCATCCAGCCTGGCCTCGAACACTTCAGGGAGGGGGATCATTGCCTTTCCCATATAGGAAAGCAGCCAATTAGATAGATAAAAAAGCATCCACATGTATAGTGTTGTTATGGCTTGATTACTCTGATGGCAGCACAAAATGAATCAGATGAAGCAGTATTCTAGATCATTCAAAACACCAATTAGTTAAGCTATAAAAATATATGCAGGAGCATAACAGAAAAAAAGAAAGATCAGTGGTGGAGCCAAAGATTACGCCTATGAAAGATTAACAGGTCCATTAATCAAAGAGCCTCATGAACACAGCTATCTGAACTGGTATGAATAAGATCAGTTTTTGCACAGCAAACCCACTGCCTGTTTAATACTCCCAAAGAAAAGAGTTGACTGTACTTCCCTTCTATTTTGCTGCCAATGCTAAGTACTCTTCCCAGAAAACAGCAGCACTGCCTGTTTTCCTAGTTGTTCCACCTATGATTTTTTTCTGAACAGGAGGCCTTTTTCTTTTTGTATTAAACCTCCATATGTGACCCTTAAACTGGAAGGTAGGTGACTACATGAAATTAATAGCTTGCCTTTCAAAATCCCCACTTTCACTCTCTCAGCCCACCAGGAATCGTACCAAAACGTACTTACTTATTATAGTATATGGAGCTTTAAAAAAAAAAAAAAAAAAAAAGAAAATAAGGTTATGATTAGGTTTGATGGAAGAGGAAGGAAAAGGCAGAAGAGCAGCTGATCATGCAGGTAAGCCATGGTAACTTACACATGTATCTATAACATATGTTGTCTGTTTAGGCTGTAAAGTCTCATTTATACTGGTACAATTTATAAAAGAAATAGTCTATGGTTCAATTTGGGGCCATGTAGGCTAGCATAGGCAAATGGAAGATACTTTAAAAGTGAAAGTTGTTATAATTTCACTCATTTCATGGTTTTGTGATTGAATTTTTAGGCATGAAGAAAAAAAGCTGGTTGCTTCTTCTAAGTTACAATGCTATGAAATTTACAGATGACTGTTCAAAGGTGGTCAAGATACAGTAACATCACAGGAAAACTTCTATTTCATATAGAAAAAGAAACTCTTTTATTTTGAGGACAAACTTCTCAAAAGCAAGGCAACAACACAAGATGTTTTACTATACAACTTCTTTCCTGTATTCAGGTTTCCTCTAGAGAGCTCCATAAACAAAAAAGCTTATGGTATGATCGCTGTCTCCCAAGTATTTCATAAAAAGAAATGGACTTTCAAAGAGTCTGCTATCAACTGCTCCTGACATCACAGGTGAATGGCTGGGAATCCACCACAGTAGTCTGAACCTGCCACATGTGGCTGCAGAACAACACTCAATTTATCAATGAATTCTGAGGCCTGGTACCAAAACTCAGTACAAGTCAGAAGGATCTACCCAGTGGTTCAGAACGCAGCTGTTCAAAGCCGTCAGTAACTGTGCATTGCCATGCCCTCTGACCTGGAGCAACAGTACACAGCATCCTCCACAACGGGAAGAGTTAAAGCAAAATTTACCAATATCAAACTCCACAGTATAATCATCCTTGGTAATTTTATAACTCATCCCTAGGATGTAAGGAGATTGACCTGACTACCCTGAAAGCCGGATATCTACAACTTCTTTTTTCAATCTGAGCAAGACCTAGGCAAGCATAGCTAGACAAAAACAAATTTTCAACTAATTCATAAAGTTAACTTTCTAAACAGTCCTTTAAACGGCAAGAGGAAATGCATTCCAATACACTCCAATTATACAAGAGACAGTAAATTCCACAATAATCCATCAACAATATTAGAACTATAGCAAGTTCTCCTTGTGGAGCTGCACCCTCATTTCACATTGTGGAAGCCTATTCGCCCCTAGAGAACAGACTGCAGTCTCAGCGGAAGACCTGAGGCATAATTATGAAGGAGCAGCTACAAATGTCTACAAAATTAGTGTGACATATTTACATTTCCTTGGTAAATAACAGTATCTCCTGCCACAGTCTGTGTAACATAAGTTTTTAAGAGTTAGATTTGCAGACTGGCTGAATCATTAACCACAGCCTAAGAGGAAAAAGGCAAAGGATTTTCAGCTGTATTTGAAGATGACAGACTACATATAGTCCAGCTGTGTAGCCTATGCCATAAAGGAAAAGAAAGACATGAAGCATCTAACTGCAGCTCCCTTGGGACACTAGAAAGGCTGATTCAATGCCAAATTGATTCAAACCATTTTTAGCTGGAACGAATACAACATTCTGATTTTTTAAATCAAGACTCTTTCACTGTCTCTTGTACAGCTCTTTTCAGCTATGCACTGTTTTCACCAAAACTAAGTAACTGCAAATTATTTTTTGTGCCGGAGAAGTAGTTTCAATTTTCCAAAGAAAGGAAACACTATGGGTCAAAAAAAGTATCATTTCATTAAAAATATAATTAGGCCCAGTTCACAATGCAAAACTATGAATTCTTTGATACACAGTTGTGTTTATGTCACCATCTAAAAGCAGATTAGCATACTTCAAAAACAGGCTTCCAAAATGATTCACTCTTCTAAGATTAATGCTCCAGCACTTTAAAACTAGCACTGATTAAGATGATCAATAAGCAAAAGTGGACTTTGTCAGAAGAAATCTGTCATCCACCAGCGATACAGTTGAAGAAACGCAATCTGGATGCTTTACAAACCCACCAGCAACTTACAGACTGTTCCAGATCATCTATAGATTATTAGCTGGCATGAATAGTCTTAGTTTGGGAAGTATTATGGCTTTCGGTATTCGACATGCAGAACTTGTAGTTTTTTGGAACACAAACACAAAACCAGATTTATGGTGAATCTGCTTTATATTTTCAAGTATCTTTTATTTTTCTTCCAGTGCCGGTGCAACCTATATGGAGTGGAAACCTGCACTTGACCTCAGAGCCACCACTAATTAAGGAAGTCATTATCCCACTCCACTCAGCACTTGCCAGGCCACACCTGGAACACTGTGTTCAGTTTTGGTCCCTGCTATACCAAAAAGATGCAGACAGGCTTGAGGGGGTCCAGAGAAGGGCCACAAATATCATCAAAGGACTGGAAAGCCTGCCATATGAGTAAAGACTGAGGAAACTGGGTTTGTTTGAGAAAAGAAGGCTTAGAGTAGACCTTATCACCATGTTCCAGTATTTAAAGGGTGGCTACAAAGATGGAGACTCCCTCTTTACAAGGAGTCACATGGAAAAGATGAGGGTTACTCCCAGGGAGATTCTGATTTGGACACAAAACAAAAATTTTTAACAATGAGAATAATCAGCCATTGGTATAATCTCCCCAGGAAAGTGGTGGATTCCCCAGCATTGGATGCTTTTACGATTCAGTTGGACAGGGTGCTGGGCCATCTTGTCTAGAACATGCTTTTGCCAAGAAAAGTTGGACCAGATGATCCTTGAAGTCCCTTCCAACCTGGTGTTCTATGTTTCTATGCAGTGCTTTCCCGGTACATGTGTGCAATATACAAATGCAATCATTTTTTTGTGTAAGTAGGGATGTTTGTATGTAGATTTTGGTCGTTGTTAGTTACACTAGCCTTCTATGTCCCTTCATGTAGCTTTTATTCACAGTAAATAAACCCACAACCCTTGGCTGCACCCAGTCTCAGCTGAGAGTAAGTAAATGATCTGTTTTGTATGAGGGTGAAAAAGGTAGCGACAGATCACTCATCATTCACTGTGCAGACTTTGTATTCATTAGGAGAGCCACAATCAATAAGAACCAAAGGCAATTTTTCCCTAAAGATAATTATGCCCCGCACCACTAGAGCGTTTAGGAGTCTGACAGACTTCCATTTATTAACAAGAATCACCTTTGAAAGTTTACAACTTCGGAGTCCAAATTTGGCCTCACATAACACGTGCTGTAAAATGTTCCTATTTTATTTCATTATACAAAACTATACTGTTTTTCTCATGGTTACTTTTACATTGTGTAAGCTGCACAAGTTTCAAATGCAGAAATACAGCAATTGTCAAACAGACTGCCACTTTTCACAACTTATAGAGCAATCTCTTCTGGGTTTTGTGGGGCAGGTGCTGGTTGTTTTTAAAGAGAAATTATGAAAGCCGTTAGTTTCTTATATAGAATATGTTCTTTTAGTTTAGCAAGAAAAACAGAATTAAAACCATTGTTTTTAACTTGCTATTTCACATTAGAAAACTCTTTCCCTAACTATGTGTTTATTATGTATATTATTATTGAGGTTATAAAATATCATCTAAGAGATTCTGAACTGTCATATCCAAAGACAGATTCCCTTAACTAAGTCTTTAAATATAGACACAAATAGAAAACAGATCTGAGACCTCAGTTAGAAGAAAATTTCTGCAAAACTATACATTCACAATACTGAGGAATACAGCCATTTTCAGCACAAAATAAATGAAGCTTTGCTTCAAAAATATTGTGCCTAATAGATATTCACAAAGCAAAGACGATCATGGCACCAGTGAAATTCCATGCCTAAATCATTCTGTTCTGCCTCTGTGCTTACAAGATCTTCTGTCAGGAGCTAATCCCACGTGACAGGCCTGATCCAAAGCCATTTGAAGTCACTGGAATGTCTCTTCCTGATTTCAGGGAGCTTTGCATCCAGCCCATATAAACTTCAAGAACAATACAGTCGGTGGAAGGTTGTTTTAAGAGAAGAAAAGTTAGCTATTGTCTAAGTAGAAAAGAATGTTAGCTTCAAATGAAATTACCTGCAGTAGTAGCTTTGTGTTAGGTTTGTTTTGTTATTGTTTTTTTATGCACATAAAACAGTTAAACCTTTCCAAAGTGAGAACATTCCATTTCTTTAGCAGAAGCCACAGAAAATCAAAACCATAGTCAAATACTAAATAATAATAATAATAATAATAATAATAAATTCTGTATGTAATAAGTTTCACTATTCTAGAGAAACAAAAGATCACTTTTAATGCTTCAATTAATTTGAGGTTTTCTTAAACATCTGGAAATTAAGGACAAGACAGAACAAGAGGTTTCAAAAACATATCAGGCATTCCTGCAGTTAGCAAACCAAAAGATCAATTAAAAAAATTTTAAAAGTTGTGTAAGCAAGGGGGTAGCTGACAGGAAATTAAGTTATTTTGGATTCGTTTGGGGTTTTTTTAATAAAACTCCCAATTCTCTACTGACTGAAGTTAATTTCAAAACTAGAGCTGACAATTGCCACACCAGATAAGGTGAACAAAGTCAGACTGCTATTTACTGTTGGAAAATAATAACAGAACTATAAGCCCTGAAATAGCAATTACTATCATCATAAAAACTGGTGAAAGGAAAGCCCCATTGCTGTGATGTGGCTCTTCTCTCTTTTGTAAAAAAATTGGGCAATGACAAAGTAGACCAGTACAGAACCTGGTGCTGATCCCATGTGCACTTTTACCAGTAAATTTACACTGATGAAAAAGCAAATCAAAATCAGCTCCACCATCTCCAAGTTCTCCAAGGCAGCAGAGAAATATGGTTCTAACTTCCTCACTCACACACCAAATCAACTCACTACAGGTATTTTAGTTGCCTTGTGTGAAGGTGAAATCACAGTAACTTTCAATCAAGCACAAATATTCCAGAATGCCGAACTTTGGAGACTGATTCTAAGTTTCATAGTGAAAAAAAGACATGGAATCCTAAAGACTCTTATTCATAAGACATACAAACCACTGTTAATTTTCTTTGTAGTTGATTCAACATGTTTAACAACAGACACTGACATTACTGCAATTTTAAGAAGGTTCTGTGAGGTGTTAAAGAAAAGCCAAGGTAACTCATACCTCAAAAAGTAAAGTAAATGAGACAAAGCACAAGGAAAAAGCAAGCATCAATTTCTCCAATGTATAGATGCTGTACTTTGCCTCCTTCATTTAAGCTTCCAGCATCCACAACTAAAAATAAACAATTCACTTTATAAACACACCTAACCAAATTGCTGATATTTTAGGCTGAGTGGATGAATCAAACATATTTATAAATTTCATTTCAAGCCAGTACAAAATTATATTTTGTTTTTTTTTTCTAAATGAAATTAAAGAGTATTTCTCAGGTCAAACTGCACGTTTTGATTTGTTTGTGTTTTGGGGTTTTTTTGTATCACAAATATTTTCTTACAATAACTGTCAAACAGCCCATTTTATTTGACAAAAAAAAAAATGGGTGTTTTGTCTTTTTTTCTTCTGCTTGCTCTTAAGTGCATTTCTGTACTGAAACATTGTCCTAAAATGAAAAATCAAACTTTCGTGTAGAAAGCCAAAACAATATGCAGATTTTAGCTTTGCTTTTCATTTAATTGTTTTAATTCTGACATGCACAAATTACTGAATTGTTTTGTTCCCTCCAGCACTACAGTTTGGGTAAATAATCCATTCATACGTTTTGTAAACACTTCAGCCATGTATTTCAGGTATCAGATATTTGCTTTCGAGTTCCACCCTGTTCTCTCCTCTTTCTGCCCAGGCAGCCGGGACACGAACCGCCTGGTGCCGAACGCTGCTGCGGGAACCCTGCTCCCCTCGGACCTCAGCTGCTCCCCTCGCACTCCCTTCTTGCTCCGAACTCTTCCTCAGCCTTCAGGGGTCCTGGGCTCCCAGCTACCCCCCTGCCGCCTCCGAGCATTCCCAGGTGCTGATAATCTTTTCTCTGTATTGTTGCTGCTGCTTCTGCTTATTTTGGCAGATGCTACAGCTTTGCAAGTTGCAAGGATCTTACCTCTGAGACCCCCTTTGTTGCTCTGTCTGTGACCACGTTGGAAGCAGGGAGTGATGGATATTAGGGAAGCATGAGCCTCCCCTCGCTGTTTAGCAGCGTGGTCTGCAAAGAAAGATAGAGATGCTGCTCTCTCCTCCTCCCCCCTCCCTGTCCCAGCTTCCTCCTCCCTCCTCCTCGCTCCCTCCTTCCCATCCACAAACTCTAGCTCTGTCTGTGCTTCAACACAATACGCTACCTCTCAGCACCAGCTACCTAAGGTCAAGAATACAACCCCCTCACCCTTCCCCCCTGCCTTTTCCTCTCCAGGCTCAGGCATCCTCACCCCTGCTTCCCACTGAATTTGGTATCTTCCCAACTAGACATGCCTTATTTGGCTCCAGGGTCTACAGCGCAGACAATCTCAGCAGCCCCAGGAGAAAAAGAGTTATAAAACAGAAGATGCACAGGGAAGATCAGGGATATGAAAGGAAAGTGGAAGTCTTCTGGAGAAACTGAAAACTTTGGGGGTTTATGCGTGTGTGAAAGAAATCTAGTCACAGTAGCCAAAGCTTGCCACTTGGAGATTAGTTTGAAAGATGTATACAGATTAAAGTGCCCCGGATAGCTAGTTATCTCCCAAATCCAGCTTGCCTATTGTCTACGCTCTTTGTTTCTCGATCCTTATTCTAAATAGCTTTTTTTATAAAAGTTTCGAAATTTTCCCCTGCAAAGCCAGACTTAAATACCAGTATAATCTGATGGTGCAATAGTGAATGAAAGTGAAAAAGTAACCAGTGGTATTTTTCAAGATTATGAGCTATGAAATAATCACCTTCCAGATCATGAAAAACACAGGCAGAAGACCTCTGACTTTTCAGCTTGAATGATAAATGTGTTCAAGTCATCTTTTTTCACTTTCGGCAGTTATGGTGACTGGAAGCACCTTCAGGCGACCAGTATGTGGCTTCCAAAAATTGCAGGTAATTACTGCTAGCCACTTAGTTCTTCTTAAGGAGTTAATTCTAGACACAGGATAAACCAGTCCTCCTAAAGTATTAATGTTTGTTACAGAGACTATGGAGAGAGGTAGGTGATGCTGAAGACTTCTAAAGAGATCTTGTCTGTTTAAGGTTAAACACTTCAGTTAAGTGGACAGGATCTCCCTCTGGAGGCCTTGAGAGGCACCTGACTCTCTCTGGGCATATATGAAGATGTATTAGGCACTTAATTCATGAGGTCTGTTTTACTGGCTCCCTAAAATTAAGCAGCAAGTTAGCTGCTGCAAGGCCAAGGCCAGACACAATGAAGGTGTAGCAATTAAAAGTTATCTTAAAACTTTGGATATCCTAGCCCCTGTTTCTTTGTTGGTGGTGGCCTTGTAGGCCAACTAGGAGGCATGACGCACCTAAGGTCAGCAGAAGATGGTCTACAGGGCAGAGAAACAACTGCCTACATTCCCTGGATCATCTCACAAATAAAAGAAAGATTCCTTCTAAGGAGGCTCTTTGAACACAACAGTAACATCCCCCATATCAAAACAATCTATTGATCAATCTTTGTAAAACTCTTGATTAATTTGAAAATAATCAGAACATAGTCTTTATCTTCATTCAGTGCTACGACAATCTCAATAACTAGTACAAACACCACAGATTTGATCCAGCTTGAGAATGATAACCTAAATGACTGAAATGAAATTAAGGAACCAGTCTATTTACTCTGTCATAACCATCTCAATCATTTTTGCCCAGAAATTAAGAATTAAGAAAAAAATATAATCCAGACTTGCCAAATCTCAGCATGTGATCGAGCAGCTTCTTCCACCTTCTCTGAAGCAAGACCTGTATCACAGCACAGTGTTCTATCCCCTCTCCTTCAAGAAGGCACAGCAAGTGCAGCTCTTAGCAAATTGTTTAAACTTAACCAAATGCATCCAATACTTACACTCAACAGTCAGAAACGAGCACCAATGTTGTGCTGCAGCAAAAGGGAGTGCTGCTGATTTTCATGCTCAAGAGACTTGCACCTCAGCACGTCTCACCTACTTTAAAGTACCGAAGTAATCTCATGTCTCAAAATCAGTGCAGAGCTTTTTGAAAAATCAAGGCAAAGTAAAGACCCGAACAGCTGGATAACATTTGGCAAGTAGCCAGACTGCCAGCATTGAGACTTTCCTTCCTGAGTTATGGGCTGAAATATGTTTTTAAGAACTAGGGCCATCTTGCACTATGTATGGACACATTTCCTACCAACCTTCAGTATACACACTACTTTCAATAGCTTTTAACACTCCAAAAGGAGAAGAGTACCACTCCTAAGTCATAGCAGAAAGTTGCTCAGAGCCTCGTGTGTGCAATGAAGTTTTAGACCAGAAACAATCCTTCCAATCATTACAGCAACAATCTCCAGATAAGTATGAGAAATCACCTCAAACTGATGCAGTTCAAGTTGTAGTTGATAATAAGACCAAGTCAGAGCTTGTAATTTGGATGAGTTTTTATTTTAGCAACAGGTAAACTTTAAAAAATAAAAAGGTAAAGAAAACAAAGGAGAAAGAATCGGATGTCTCATCTATTTTGGTTCTAAAAGATGTCTATAAAATCAGCTAGATGCTTTTTCTAGAACATCCCAGAGATGTCACATGTCAGCACAACTTCTGAAGGTCACAACTTCCTCCTGCTGTCAGCAAAGGAAGCTTTATAATGGACAGGTCATTCAGAAGTAACATACAGACAGGAGCAGAGGTTTTTTACCCAAATATGAAGCTGCTGAACTACTAGCTATAGGGTAAGGCATGTAACCTACAGCTTAAACCAACTTCAGTACCAGAAGAGCAGTAAGTGTGAGTGGGACACCAGTGTCTGATGGATTCTCTCAGCATGATTTCCAATCATCTGGAGAAGGAGGTGAACACTGTTTTGATAAATCTTGATACATTATACAGGGCAGAACAGTGAAATGACAGAAAATTATTTAGGATATCCAAATATAGACTGTGAAATGTTGCAGGCATATCTCATAGTAGTGAAGGACTGAAAAGGCAGATTAAATTAAGTACTGAGAAATTAAAAACAATGGAAGTGAAATAGAAGATCTGCCTCGTAAGAAGCTAAAGTGGTGTCCAGGACAGGAAGAAGTCAGAGGCAGATGCTGACAGTATGGATACTATAGAGACTTGGAGATGAGTAGAAGAGCAGAAGCAGCTGGCCAGAAGTGTTACTTATCCAGAGAACAGGAGAAGAAAGAACAGTACGAGGCTGCTCAGGCAGAAGGCAGCAGCCACCAGCACCAGTCAAGGAACTAAAGCTGGGCCCAGCTCTGCTCAGTCTCTCCAGGGCAGGAACATACCAGGGGCAATGCACATACTAGTGACACCAAGTGCAATCCTTTGCCCTGACAGCAGACAATTCTCTTTCAACCAGTGTTTATGCCAGTGCTTCAGCCAACAGAAACAGCCACAGAACCAGACAATCCCAGATACTTCCTCCTTGCTACCTGCTTTTGTCCAAGTTCGGGGAAGTAGCTCAGCACAGAGAGA
>VZRW01007016.1:44531-55136 GCA_013398125.1 Aegotheles bennettii | reverse complement strand
TCTCTCTCTCTCTCTCTCTGCTGCTTCTTCCAAGATCACAGGCCAGAAGGAAGAAGAAGAAGCAAAAGCCCCAAGAAGAAGAAGAAGGAACTTCCTGGTTCCTCCATACTTATGCACTTTCTAGCAGGATGTTTGGATATGGAATACAAAAAAAACCCACATCCTTCTGGAGACGGATCCTCATACAGGACAAAAGTCTCAAACCATGACAGGGAATAAACACTGAGAATAGTGTTGAAGACAGATTTCTAAGGATAAGAAGTATTTGACAGACATGTTGGAATAACTACTTGTACAAAAACTGAAAGAACATTTGCTTACTCACAAAAAACTCAGAACCTCTCCATGTGTGAAATCTCTTATTAACTAGTTCTTCTTTAACATAACATATGCAAATGCCATTTTTATCAGTGAGAGAAAGAAATTGCCTTCACAAGCTCTTGTTTATGTAGTGAGTCTCATCTATTGTCTTGGTTTTTCTGGGACAGAATTCTAAAATAATTTTTCTATTCAGAGAAACTGTAGTTTTCAGAGACTGCAGAGTCCAGTTCTGTGAGAACAAAAGAGATGAGATGCTCTGGTGTGCAGGTTTCCGTAGTGACCAAGGTTGAGGGTTGTCTTGAGCCATGCAGGTGCAGTGGGCCAGAAGGGGCAGTTGACCCAAGCTGGCCAAACAAAGCATTCCATACCATAAATGCCACCCTCACTATAAATTGAGAAGTTGTGAGGTTCCGGAGGGTCTTCCTCTATGGCTGCCCTTCTGAGACAGTCCTGCCTGACTCGACAGTCATCCCATGCCTGAGACGTCCTCCTCCCCCTGCTGAGATCGCCGCTGGAGCTGCTGTGCTCGCAGTGTTGTCACTCAGCCCTCACTGCTAGAAGCACTCTGATTGTGATTGCTACCTGAAGCCGAGTATAACTTTGCATTTTGTAGTAGCGTTGGGGGTAATATTAGATCATTACTGTTATCTGTTAAATCTGTTTTCATTTCTACCCATGGGTCTCCTTTCCTTTCCTGATTCCCCCTCCCAGGTGGGGTTGGGTGTTAGAGCAACTGTCTAGTCTACGACATCTATTCTGGTAAGTCAATGTCCAGCATATAACCATACTTTTTCCTTGGAGTCTAAGTGCTAGGAATTCAGCTCTCACATTCTATTTTTGAACAGTATTTCCTCTCAGACGTTCAATGAACCCCAGGGGGTTTGCTGCTTACACATTTAGATCTTAATTCCATATTTTTTTCCAACAGTACTTTCTGACTGAAGACTAGTATCTATCCTCCTTCTCCGATCTCTACTGAGTTATTGTACCATGAAATAAAGAAAAATGTGAGTCTTGAAAAAAAAAAAAACAACGAACACACACAATAAATAGAGATTACAAATATGAAACATTGTAAAATACAGGTATCAAGATTGTCTGCTATCAGGCTTCCTTTCATAAAACTTCCCTCAGCCCAACGTAGCTCAAAACATATTGCTACAACTGAGCCTGAGTTGTCTATTCTGGGTCCTGTTTACTCCTTCTTTGAAAGGTATTTTAACAATTTTAAATGTGCCTCAAAGATCCCAGTAAGATCTAGCTACGCTGTCAGACCAATAGCTTATGCTGGAAGCTAAGACACCAGGTCAGCCGGGATAGCGCTGGAAGCCTGGGCTAGACAGTGGGGTCTCTGGGCAGATCAACTGCTGACGTGCCATTAAGTTTTGTCAGCAGGGCTGGGAAAACAGACAGCTAGCAAGTTGTTACACTCCAGAGGGGATGCTAGTGCTCAGGCAGAAAGTAGGGCCCTGGTGGGATGGAAAAAGTATGATCCAAAGGACGGGAATAAGTGTCCCCATTGTCACTTAAGTATCAAAACCAGAATATCCATCATTAAAATAATAAGCTCAGCAATGTTTATCAAGCACTATGCAGTAATAAAATCCTTGAGTTTGTTAAACAGGGTGGTATCATGTTTCAAAGTGAGCTTCTTTACACTGATTAGATCATACACCTTCAGGTGACTTTTTTTTAATTGAGCTTAGTGAAAGTGACATCTCATCTATCAAACCAGACATGCCTATCAAATGCTAAAATGGAAAAGAGGTTAGGGTTTTCAAGGCAAATGTGCTTTGAGAACTAAAATACTAGTTTATTATCCCATCTTTTGCTGGCCACTTGAAGTACTTAAACCATGCTACTAGTCTATAGAGATTGATAATCTAGGACATTGATAGTACACTAGTAGATGAAAAATTAATTCTTCATTTCTGCTAAAAGTAACCATGAGATTTATTAAAAGGGTAATATATAGCACTTTGTAATACTCAGTTACAAGCTGCACTTCAGTAGCTGGAGAGGTTTACCTTTATTTCAAGTTTCTATTACAGATTCGTAAATCAGCCTGTCCCAAGGGACATATCAAATTTTCTAAGGTGGAAGACTTGATTTGCATTGATTCACAGTATTCTAATGGTACACACATACCTCTAATTTTTCGTATTTCTATGAGCACACAATATTTGGCTGGAGCAGAGCCCTCTGCATGCATTACAGCTCTACCACACAGTAATAATGATACTGTACAATATTTGAAATGGTTTGGCAACCCAGTTTAGTAGTTCTGCACTAAGTATGTACTCTATCCATCACACTCTATTCCACATAAATGCTAACAATACTCTCTGCCTCATCTGCAATGCTTATGGAAAGACTGAAACAAGAGTATCCTTGGCAAAATATTAACTTTGTCAGTGGCCAAGCTCTTTCATCAAGGACCTGCATGTTTTCCTGCCAACACTTCAGATCTCTGTTTACTGAAATGATGATTTGACATTTACAACTTCTAGTTTATTCTGTGCTTTGAATTTTCAAGTACTGCATAGAGCTTGCTGCATGCTTATACTTGGGCATTTCAAAGGGAATATTGATTTGACTTTAGCATGCTTATTGTTAGCAATTCAGAGTTGGCATCACTGTCTTTAAAGCCAAATATTTTTATGAAGTCCTGGATTTCCTTAGCTATGTGTTTTTAGAAAAAGTTAGAGTTTATCAGTATCTAAAGGTATTTTGTGATGTATTTTTTAATTATCATCCACATAAAAGTCTACTTGGTCAAAAAAGGGAATGGGTCTGAATGGACACGAACACACATTCTTGGCTAATTCTGCCATTTAATTTAAAGAGCTATTTTTGAAACTATAGAAAAAGCAGTTATCTTTTTTAAATGGGAAACAAGAGGATGTGACACTAATAAGAAATTTCTTGCTTGTGAATTGAACACTTTTCTAGCTTATAAGCTTCTGCATAACTTTAAACTTCTGAACTAACAGTGCAGTTTTGCTTCCCTTTTATGCAATGCTTCAGAGATTCAGAATATTTTTCAAAGGCAGCAAGATAGGTGTTTTTCCACTACTTTTGATGCATTTCCAGTGAGGCCTGATTCAATCACTGAATGAACTAGCTTTTGGTAACTGTTAATATTTTAAAGATTATAATTATCACACTTTGGTAAACAGATCAGGGTCACAATAAAATGACTAATCTGGTTCCCTTATATTTCTCCCCAGCAGTTAAGAGTTAGTGATATATCTGCTGTCCTTTCTGTCCCCACCCCGCCTTATTAAAAAGAAAATCATCCTAATAAGGAATCAGTACAAAATGGAATCAGTGATGGAATCCTTTCCTCCAGAGATCTGTAGTGCTTTAAAGAAACAATACTTTTTCTCTTGAAAGCATGCACTGAGCTACTGGTATTAGAAAAGAGAGAGCAATTACTGCATTTTTAAGATAAAATATTTTTCTTTTCTAATTGACTTTAAATCTGAAGAGGCACAACATTAACAAACTTTTCATTTATGTTTCTTCTTCTTTACAGGAAGCCTAATCAGCATGCTGAAATCTGTCATTTTTCATACCCATAATTTGCCCCTTCTGAAAACAAGCTGCTCAAAATAATGAGTGGGTGGTTTTTTTAGTTCTGCCAAGATGTTTTTCCTTTTAAGGATCTGACTAATGACCTGTTATGAATGTCAAAGAGCAAATATAAATGAAAGAGTTATTTAAAAAAAAATCGGAGTATTTTTTTTATATTAATCCTTGTGCAATAAATGTCTCTTATTTCAAACTATGCTGTCTCTACAGCTTTGTGCATGCGTAGCCATTAGAAACTTCCAGAGCTCTTTTCTATGTCCATCCTCACTGCTTGCTCAGTTCCCTCCCCTTTCCTGCACATTTTTTTAAGCATGCAATTAAGATGCAAAATATTTTTCAAAAGTCAACCCTTAAATGGATGTGCTTTCCTAAATCCTAAATACAACTACATGAAAACCTGAAAAGGCAAATATAAACTCCACATTATATATGCCACCAGCAATAGACCACCATCTGATTTTTTGTTTTGTTTGGGTTTTTTTTTGTTTTGTTTTGTTTTGTTTTTACAAAAGGAAGGTTTGTAGGGATTACTGAAAGCTGTTGTTCCTATGGATTATTTCATCAAGGGATGACATATAATAGAACATATACTCTCTGCTTTAGGTCATGCACCTTCTACATATGATAGGCCATTGCTTCTGGGTCTGCGATTGCCCTAAAAAAATTGCCCGGAACAAAGTTTGGGCAGAGAAAAACAGGAAAAATCCTGCACGCCATTAAAAAAAAGACAGTCCTGCTGAAACTGGGATATCTGGTTACCTAGCATGGCTTACTGTCATCTCTGTTCCTTCCAGTTGCTGACATTTCTGGGAATTCCCATTTCTGGTCATCACTTCTTCTTTATATGAACAGCAGACATCAGCATGTAAGAATCACGCCCATCCAAATTAAACTAAATTTCCTTCAACATTGCATCTTTCCTATTTAATGTTTAAATCATACTGATATGAAACCTTCTATCAGCTTCACTTCATGTCTGCTATTGCAGTCTTCAGAATATCTCCACAACATCGTATCTCCCCAGGAGCAGGGTAATGTGCAAGACCTAATTTCACCATCTGATCTTCATATTTAAACTTCAAGTTATCTTTTTTTATATCTGAGATTTAGCTGCAGACTGTAGATGACTGCCTTAGATTTCCCTCCTTGTCTAAAGCTGTGGTTCCATGTTTGCAGTTGTGCATTCTCGTCTTACCTTGGAGTACAGGTTTGAGACAGTTCAGACAAAAGGGCACTTTTTCAACAGCGCTGTTCACTTAGCAACACCTAATGGGAGAGATTTTTGGACAGCAGGAAACCTAGTGCTCTGACTGCTGCATGTACAGCCATTGACTTGTCCATCCTGTTTCCCTGTGGACTGGCCTCTTTGCAAGAGCTGGCCGCCTCTTTACAGTATCAGACTTCCCCTGAGCTGCTAGCCAGAAACCACTGCCCTTAAAGCACCGCTTCACTGGCAGGACACTATTCAGCACTGCAAAAGCAATACATAATTTTTGCCTTCAATTGAGCAGTGTCTGCAGTAGCAGACACATGGATCCTTGCCTGGCGACAGCTGTACATGTCCTGATGCAACTGTATTGAGACCCTTTGTGCCAGGCACGAGCCTTCTTGTCCACTAATGGTCACATACAGGGATAATAGGCACATGCAGAGATAGAATGACACCAATCCAAACTGCCCCAAGCCTAAAAATTCTCAATATATTGTTGGGTTTTGTGTGAAGATCAGTAACTATTTGCACCTGAGCATCAGGGTCAAACTGTGAAGGATGGCCTCTGAGGTATTTTATGCAAAAGCCCACATTTGTTCTGTAAAAAAGAAGTAATAATTAAATAGTTGAATTGAAACCAAGAAACCATCACTCCCCACACCTTTTGTTCTCAAACTTTTTTTCCTTATTTATTGCAGAACAGAACTGCTGACATTTAAGGACCACAGTTTTGAATCACTCACTCCTTACGTGTATACAGATTTCTCTCTGAATTGTTTTCCAGATCCCAGAATTGCAATTCAATTGCTTTCTAATTGGAATTTAATTGCTTAATAATTGCAACTTATTAATCACTCAGTGAAGAAAATATAAGTGAGTAAAAAGCAATGCAAAACATAAAACAATCAAAATGCAGACAACTACTTACATTCCACTATTTATATACAGTTTTAAATTGGAAAGGATGAGAGACACACTGAAACATTATTTGGCACAATCATTTGGCTGGAAGGGATCATAGCACAAGTCCTGCTAACTGTCTAGACACTTGCCACTGAAGTATCTCTTCTTGAGGGGTAGGGATATGAGAATAGGTTGGGGAGACATAAGACAAGGGCTGCAGAAGCCAGGCACATGCAGTACGTTAGAGCAAGAGGTAATACAGCGGGAGGAGGAGACAGGTGAGACTGAGGTCCACTTATTGCTTGAACCAGCTCTTTTATCACCTGCCTTAGCTTCAGCTCTTCCTCCCACTGTCAAGTTGGTACAGGAACATATGCACACAGCACAGACTGCTAGTGCCTCTTGGCTTCACTCCACAGCAGCCTCCTCACTCCCAAATAGCATGTGTTCACTTTGCTGCATCTTCCCTCATGACTGTAGCTTACTATTCATTGCTCCCACACACTGGTTCCCACAGTAGGTTAGCCATCCTCTTAAAGGCAGCATTTGTGGCAGTGTTTAGCTGCATCCACAGGTGTCATGACTCTATAGACAAAAGGTGAAAATTGCTACAGTTCTGTCCCCAGCTAGAAGGATACATGTCTTCTACCAGCAAGAGTAACTGTTCTTACATTATTGTATCCTGCTGTCTTGGTCAGTGCTAATGATTGCTGGGCTCCACAAGTGTGCCTATGCTTACCGTTGCTGCCTGTAGGGTGGGAAACTGGCAGACAACTTCAGTTTGGGAGAAAAATGAAGACACTTTGCTGGCGATAGCTATGCTGTGCCTGCACATTCCTAAAATACAGGCATCCCTTGCCACGGGAGAAGGACTCTACTCCTTGGAGGAAGACCAGCAGCTGGTCCACAGGGAAAAGCAGAGGGAAGGTTGGTTTGCTGATGATCTACTCTATTTGTAGGGTCCCTGAAGAGATGAAGCAGAGTAAGACTAAGGGGAATATGAAGAATGGCAGATACTAACAGCTTCATTTGGGACAGCTATTACTTTTCATATCTAACCATTCTGAATGACATGACATTGAGCAATGTCATTCTAGGTCAGCAGTAATGATTCTTTGCTCAAGCCAAGGATGACCCAGTTTTGTTATTACACAGCATGCCCTTAGAGAAACTGGGCATTAATGAAATCAGTTACTCCAAGTAGCAAGTATGAGATGATGGTTCCCTGCTGTGAACTAAAGTTTAGTTCAGATCGCCCTGAGGGGCATGAGGAACAACGGCTGGATGACACATGTACTTATACCAGTGTGGGTCTGGGGTAGAGCATACAGGGCAGGGTCAGTCTCAGCAAGAGAGTGGGGTAGAGCATGGGTATGCAGGGCATGGAACCACTGGCAGCAGTAGGCTGACCTTTGGCAAAATGACCACAACCTGGCTATGCATCAGTTACTGCAATTCAGCTGCTGCCCTGGGAATCCTTCGCCCAGCTCCGACACACAGAGAATTCCAAATATCCTGCTGCAATTCTGGAACACACTGGGAAAATCTAAGCGTGGAGTTTCAGAAAGTAGTCAGAGTTCTCATAAAAAAGGCAAGATGCTCACCAGCCTATGAGTATTCACTGTTGCACTTGCTAGATGATCCCAGAGGTTTGGCTTTGTCCCACACTGCCTCCTGTCAGCTGGCTAAGCTGGTTCCACTCAGAAAAGGGTGCAGTTCTGACAGGAGAACTGGCAAAGCTGTGCCACTCCCAGAAAAACACTAAAGCTACTTCCACAGACTATTTAAAACAACTTTATAGTAGCTCAACACTTTGCATGATGGAAACACAGAGATTTTGATTCAGCAACCAGCACACTAAAACTGGATTTATCTTCTGAAACCAGGTATTTGTTGATTGTAAGAAAGAGAGGTTAAATAGGAGGCTGCACGTAGCAGAATTTTGGAGTTCTGAATGCCACTGTGATTTCTGCTTTTTCTCATATCTTCTCCACACATTTTTTTAAATTGATGCAAAAGATTTTGGGTAATATTGCAGCTCATGACCTTCAAGTATTATACTGAAATGCCTGTTTATCACACTTCTCTTCCCTCTCTTCTAAGTTAAAATCTTTTCAACATTTTGCAAGTAGCTTTCTCAGTTGTAAAACCCAGAAAAAAGATTCTTGCTATTTTAAATTGTTCAAAGAGCTGTTACTGAATAATTCTTCAGGTAGTTTTACCTAACAGACTAGTGTCTTCTGCATACACTTTCAGCAAAGACTTTAAAATTGGTATCTGCACATGATGTAATTTGAAGCTCTCACTACCACAGAGTTCTCTTGCTTGTTTATACTATAAGTTTCTAGCAACTGTTCAATCTTCCATGCCAATCATTTTGCCCAACTTCTGTAGCAGCGCCTTAGCTATGTGCTCACATGCCACATAGACATTCCCCAGCCCTGATCTCTTCTAACAATTATGCTAATTTGACACTGCATAGACTGCTTCATTTTATGAAAGGAAACACTTGTTTACAAGGCTTACTAGGGCTTATTTGTTACAGTTTGGTTTTATTTTTTGAAGGTCCATCCTCTGTAAAACTGTGATCTACTTTACTGGGACACAGAGCGGATCAAGACAGATCAGTTGGTTGTCTACTCAGAGTTCAAGTATTTTGGATTGAAAAAAAACCGGTGGATTTTCCTCTCAGCTGATGTGAGCACTCACTGCCACCATCTGAGGTTGGTATAAACATTGTAGATTTCACAAGTGATAGAAAGCTGCGAGAACCGGGACTTGAAGGGATAGTATCAAGACAGTTCCTTACACAAGATTTCTTAAACACAGTATACAACTACAGTACTCACACGAGCAGCTCAAATCTACTGTTCGTTGGAGTTTAAACTCTTCTTTCTGAGAAAACAGCCAATTCAGATTTAAATAATTTTGTTTGCTAAGAAGGCAACTATTTCAGAATTATTAAACAGTACTGAAGGAAATCAGTTCCAGGAGGCTGGGGAATTTTTAGTTGAGAAAGAGAATTTTATCTAATTAATGTCACCCATTCTCTACTAGAACTTACTTTTCAATGAACTTATTAGCATATTAAAAATCAGATTGATGTATTTATGAGCTATATATTATAGCATAATTAGAAATGGTTAATTGCAAGTAAGTAATTTTTAAATTCTTAAAAACATTAAAGTCTACTATTTGGAAAGTACAGTGTCAAGAGGACTTGTTGAAGGGGTGCATCCTTTGCTAATACTATTTTCTAATTCTGAAAGTCCTTTGGAAGATGAGGAAAATAACTGACAACGTAACCCTCAGCATTAAGCAATGACCATTTATATTGCCCATGTTGCTTTGTATAGTACAAATTACTCAATTAGTTTGAAGCATAAATTAATTCCCATTTTCTATTAGCTGCCAGTCTGTTGGTATCCAACACTATTAGTAGCAAGCAAAGATGCACTATCAAAGTTCTATCATTTAATTGTAAAATACTTATTATCCTTTCAAAAAACATCCTAATGCAGTTAATTATTGGCTTGAAACTCATATGACAATACAGATTATTCCCCTTTAACTGTGCACAAATTATTATCAGAGAAATGTTGCAATGTCTGATTTAAAGCACCAGCAATGACACAGGAAAAAATTATTTTCAGTCAAACCTTCATTCATTCATGTTCAATTAAAAGAGGACCAAACAAACAGTTGCCAATGAACACAGGTTTTGAACACACCATTGAGCTATGATACATTGAGCCATGGGTGAATATTAAAAAACAACATGATTTAATTTGCTGTCACCATAACTGAGCTATATGAGTGATTGTGACTAACATTGTAACGTACTTTTGTTGATCACAGAACAGCTGCCTTTGTGGTTTTTTGAAGTATGAAGTATTTTACACTACATAGCAACAGAAAAGTTTTTTGATGTCTAGAAGCTATACTTTTATGAGTTTACATACGATCTTGTATCTGGCAGTCCTTCACAAATAATTGAAAAATCTCTGCATAAATTAGAGCAAGCCTTGAGGCAATTATTGCTTTCTTTACTGATCCATGCAAAATCAATTCTTGTGTACATGTAGGATTTTTCCTGACTTGATGACAAAACACCAACATTGTAATGAGTGACAGTGTCAGGATCAGAATCAAGATCTAGGTAGAGCTATCAAAATACACCGAAGTTAACATTCAGAGTCAGCCTTCAAAAAATCTTAGGCAGTGTGCCCCTCTGTTAATCTGTGATTATTACATGGGAAAAAAAAAATCACATCTGAATACCAAAAGGCTGAAGGGCCAGTTTTACCCTCACAGCAATTTCTTTTCCCCTGCCTCAGACCTCTCCCTTTCTTTCTTTTTTTTTCTGTTTCGCATTTAAATGAACGTTTAAAGCATTCGTTCGGAAAGCACGTGGAGAAACTCGGGATTTGCTGGTTGGAAAGCGCTGCACCCGTGCAGCCGGTGTGGCACCAGGAGACGGCTCTGACACGGCGGGGGCCTCAGGATTCCCACCCCAGCTGTGAACTGGAGGTTCCTCAGCGCTTCCAGTAGCTGCCCGCGCTTCTCCACATCCTTCG
>VZRW01007016.1:21676-32593 GCA_013398125.1 Aegotheles bennettii | reverse complement strand
TGTGTTAATCTAGGTTTATAAGAAGCTCAGAATGGAATGATGTCATTTTGGAGGCAGAGAAAGAGGTGGATGTTTACAGGCTTGTTTTAGTGAAAGCAAACCTTTTTTTAAATTGAAACAAAAGCAGAGTTTTATGTGACATAATGATAAAAGTGTTGACTTGTTGCTTATATATGTGTGCATACATTTACAGAACTGTTTTCTCTTCTAGGATCCTTCTGTTACACAAGTGACAAGAAATGTTCCTCCAGGGCTAGATGAGTACAATCCTTTCTCTGATTCAAGAACAGTAAGCACCTTTATTTCTTAATCATGCTGTTAGGTAAGATTCACAAGGTATTGTTTTCATAGTTCGGGACTGATGTAAAACATATGACAGACTAGCTAGAGGTCATGGAAGATGTGTAAGGATAGATAGTCCCATAAGTATCTGGAGTATTTGTTTAAGTAACAGTCCACAGGCTATGAGTAATTGTGCTGTGGTAATTTATGTCCGAGACAGTCAGTTGTTTTTGCCTCTAATTTGTGTAGTTTTAATTTACATTGTGCTTATTTTCACTTGTAGAGGGGAAAATGCAAAGAATGGGATAGTAAACTCATACGATAACAGCATTTTTCAGTGGTTACTTTTGATAGTGAAGGTTTTGTACAAGATTAGCAAAATGTGTAGATTGTTACTGTCTGTCAGTATAAGCATTCAACTACTGTATTTTTCAAATAGGTTTATTTCCTATGTCATATCTGGTAGAGCTGATTGGGATTGTTGGCATTTCAGTCTTTACAATGCAACAGTAAGGTNAAATAAGTCTCCAGAATTTTTTTTCCCTAACTCACAATCTAATGAATTATATTTGATTTATATATATATATATACACACATACACACATCTATATATATATATGTATTGAAGCTTCAGGAGTTTCAAAATTGCTCTGTATTGACCATAAGTTATAAACACAGTAGGTCTCGTTGAAAAAAAAAATCTAGAGCTACTCTAACTTTTTTTATTACTACTGTACTTATTTTAACATGCAGCTCTTTGGGAAAAGGAAAACTGAAGTATATGGCTAAGGTTATCTGGCTTGGAACAGTCAGCTGTGTATGTATAGAAAATTGCTTATGACAGATATCACAGAAAAATTGAGAGGATGGAGGAAATAGCATTAAGTCAGTGTTCAGATCTGTTGAATATGTGCTACACTCATGCACTGTGATTCAAGTAATAATCTACGGGAAGTTACCAAATTCATAAATACTGTCTACTGAATGAGCAGTTCTCTTTTGGTAGAGGAAAAGAACTTTCACAGATTTTCTTGCAGAAAGCAAGACTGAAAGAATAATGTATTTATTCAGCTAATAATGCAGTAATAATCAACCTTTAGATGATACTCCCCTTCCTCTCTCTGTATCTTGTGGATGCTGAATATGTAAGTATTTATTCTGTAATTATATGTATTTGCAGGAATGTTTTTAGGTCCCTTAGGATGTGCTCACAATTCCGTGTACTCACCTCTCTTTTCCTACCAGCTTTGCATGCAAGAGAAGGGCATATTATGTGAACAAAAATATATATGTGACAGGAGTAAGAGTAGAGACAGTCAAAGTGGATGCCTTTAAAAATTGGGTGAGCAGAGGTAGAAACAGGGTCTGTGAATTTTAGACTTGGAGTATTACAGTGTCTGCCAGGGTAGTGACAGAAATTACTCTGCATTTTGTGTGCTGCTCAGAGCAAAATCATCCAGATAGTTTCTGAGAGCTTTGATTTGTTGCTGTTACTTGTACCTTTGTTGGGAAGCTGGATCATCTGGAACAGTTTTGTGCAGGTAATCCCACTTGTAACATTTGAAAACCATAATGGCGTTAGTGAGCAGAAAGTGCACAAACTGGTGGTAGCAAAATACGTCTTGGAGATCTCTGTGCTCTTTAGTTTGAGAAAAGCTGGTCTGTAAGACTTAAAACGATGTTACATTCACTATGAATAACAATGTGTAGTGGTAGAATTGTAGCATCATGGAATGGTTTAGTTGGAAGGGACCTTAAAGATCATCCAGTTCCAACCCCCCTGGCCATGGGCAGGGACACCTCCCACTGGATCAGGTTGCTCAAAGCCCCATCCAACCTGGCCTTTAAGACTTCCAGGGAGGGGGCAGCCACAGCTCCTCTGAGCAACCTGTGCTGGTGTCTCACCACCATCACAGGAAAGAATTTCTTCCTAATATCCAATCCAAATCTACCCTCTCTCAGTTTGAAACCATTTCCCCTCGTCCTATCACTCCATGCCCTTGTAAAAAGTCCCTCTCCAGCTTTTCTGTAGCCTCTTCAGGTACTGGAAGACTGCTAGAAGGTCTCCCCAGAGCCTCCTTTTCTCCAGGATGAACCACCCCAACTCTCTCAGCCTGTCTTCATAGAATAGGTGCTCCAGCCCTCTGATCATCCTCAGGGCCCTCCTCTGGACTTGCTCCAGCAGTTCCATGTCCTTCTAATTGGTGGACTACAACTGTTGCAGTTTTAAAGGAAGCTGAGAATGGTATTCTTCCAATTAGGAATTAAAATTTATAGCAGTAGTAAAAGATGCTATCTTGCAGTCTGTAGCATTAGCACAGCATTATCCTTCTTCCCCCCCTTCCCTCCAAACTGAAGTTAGCAGAGCATGTTGGACTTCAAAAATATTTTTCCATTGCAAATCCAGACAGGGATGTTTCTTCTGTGAGAAAGTGAGTTCAAACTCTGAATACTGACATTTGTTATTTTAGTCTATTTGTGATTTTAGCTCATTTGTGTTCTCCCTTTGCCAAGGGAGATGCTTCATGTCAATTCTTTCTTGGTTATCTGGGTTGGACAGAAAAAAAAAGTAAATTCTACTTTTTCTCAGTATTCTTTATGCTATTATTATTTTTATTTTATGTTTTAGTGCATTCACCTTTTCTCAGTCAACTTATATCCTTTACATCTGCAGTGGGAGATTTGGTAGGAAAACATATAAGACAGTGAGAAAAATGAATAGGTATAGGAAATTTTAGGTCTTTAGTGTCACCACCTTGATTTCTAACAGGAAAAGTCAGGAGTCTTTTTTTTTTTTCTTTTCTTATCAAATTTCTAAGCCTGTCTTATTTTTGATTGTTAAATCAAACGAAGTTTTTGGTGAATGGTATAAATGTCTGATTAAATATCATTGCGTGTATCTTCAGTGATTCTGTCTCCAGCTCTAACAGTCACCATGGATATGATTTTGTGTCTTTTGTCACGTTTCTGAAATCAACAAGGAGCAGGTGAGGTTAGACAATAGGTATTTCTGCTTCATCATTTACTGGAACTACTGTTAAAGTGGTCCTTTAATCTCTTCCTGTTTCTACAAGTTTTGCTAATGCATGTTGAACTCCTCTGGGCACTTGGTGTGTCTATGTGTAACATGCGTAACATGTATAGACACATTAATGCATGTAGCAATGACTTTCAAAATGCTGCATTAAAAATTTGGAAAAAATAATTAGTAGGGTTGGGGTGTTTTTGTTTCTAAGAAACATTTCAATGGAGTTTTTTCAGTGAATTTCTGGGCAGCTCCTCTCTTTCTGTTTTGCATCCAAACACAATGGAGTGTCTGTAGAAAACCAGATTGATCATCCCACTTAGCTTCTTCTGGAAGTATTCCCCCTGTCCTCAGTAAGTAACTACTTCACCCACATTGGGAGATCTATTCAAGAGAGAACTTCTTCTGAGTATTTATTTCCAGCCAACCTCTTCTCTTTAAGAGAGGTCATAATAATTTGCTGCTTCTCCTAGTGCAGCTGTGAGGGCAAGGCATGAAATAAAAAGATCTATCCCAGAAGTACCATTTGGAGTAGGACAAAAAGGAGTGTTGTAGAGTGGGGTTGATTGAATTTCAAGATATAAAAGTATCTTATCATAGTGTGTCAGTGAGGGTCAAAGACCATGGATCTGTGAAGTCTTGTCTCTGTAACTGACTTGGTTCCCCTGTCCAAATGTGGGTGGTATATCATGATCACACAGTATTACCCAGTGTTGGCTGGAGGATAGTGCAGTCCTCACAATAAGAGTCTGAGTAATTAGCGTTAGCTTTGCACCCTTAAAAAGACAGAATTATTGATCTGTCTTGCTGTGAATGTCTTGTCAGTCCTATACAGGCTGTAAATCAGTCGGGTATCTCTCTTCCGTACCTGAATCCCTAAGCCACTAATAACACTTGGACAGGCAACCAACAGCACATGGGCAGACAGGTATAACAAAATAAGTGCCAAGTCATAGATTGCGAGGGACCTGTGGAGGTCATCTTTTTCAGTCCCCCCTATTCAAAGGTCACTAAGTCACATTGCTCAGCATCTTGTCTTGGTGAGTTTGGAATATATACAAGGATGGCAATCCTGCAACCTCACTGGGCAACCTGTTCCAGTGTTTGACAGTTCTTACAGTATTTTTTTTTCCTGTAATATCTAATTAATTTGCTGTGTTCCAATAAGTAACATGCTGTGTATTGAAAGCAGCAGCATCTTTTCTCAACAACCTCATATGTATGCTGATCCATAACAGAGTCAAAAAGTATCTGTTCAATTTCTTCTAGTTAGTAAATTATATATTAATTATGGTGGAATTCTACAGCTTTATCCTGATATGTGAGTAAGCCAGACTGTGGTCCAGTAAGTATAAAACTAGGAAATGAAAAAGTTTTTAGAAGATGACTGGGACTTTCTGCTCAGGTAAGAAACACAGATCAAGTCTTTTCTTCAGATTTTCATTACGCCCAACACGGGCCCAAGTCTTCCAGGTTCCAGAAGGATGAACTGGACTGTTAAATTTGAGAGGGGAAGGGGAAGGCTTGACTTCTACTGCCCTGAAGCCACTTGAAAAGCCTGTGTATACTCATCTACTTCTGAGACGAAAGAAGGCACAGTAGTTTTTGGGATGCCCTGATATGAACTGCATAAGATGTTTGTCAAGGTTAAAGGAGTTACCTGGCAAGTGCCAGAATCACTGGATTCCTTCAAAGATGCCTTAGCAATTTTTATTCCTAGAAATCCTATGTCAATACAAATCAAAATAACATAGACAAAAGTACACTAACATGTGAGAATTCCTGTTCTGCTTACCTAATAGTTATGGATCTCAGTGTCTTTATGAAATGTTCATTAATTCTCAAAACTAGTTCATCCAGTTACCTGGAGGTAAAATCTTCAGGATTTTGATAGTTCTTGACCAAATGTCACTCTCCTGCTTGCACCTTTTGTGCTGATAAAGAACTTGGGGTGACCTTAGAAAGTGGATGTTTGCTTCTGGTTCTAAATAACAAATCAATTGCTCCTATAACTAGTTTTAACCTGGTTGCTTGGTAATAGTATCTCCTCAATAAGATTTAAATTTACTATGTGCAGCTTTTGTATGTATTAAATGCGTGTCCCTTGCCAACCTTTTAAAAACCTAAATCTGAGCTATTGCCTTCCAGAATGTCTCCAATTTTAGACTTTATACATCTTGTACAATAGCATTTAGGCCATTTCAGACAATTTTTCAATACAACGGCTTGCAAATACATCTCCATTTCAGAATGTGAGTAACCTACTTTATGCTAGCTAACAGTCCAATAAATATTTTTACTGGCATTGTTTTGCAGCTTTTTTTATGAAGTTAGCTTCATTCTTAATTGAGCTCACTTCAGATACGGCAATTAAGAGCTAACCTGTGCTTAATCTGTATTTGTAAATTGATGAGACGTTAACTTCTAGAATTGTGCTTTGTATTGCCTTTTTAATAACTGTGCAAAGAACTATCTGCCTTACTGTTTTCTCTACCAAGCCAATAAATTATTATTTCTTTGACTTAATTAATTGAGTATGTTTTAATTGCGTATGTGAAGCAACAGTTACTTGAGTACCTTGTTTGCATTAAGGCTTAGTGTGCATAACCTCTGTTCTCCCTGGTGCTTCATTTGCCTTGTATACATTTTTATTGAACCTCTGTTTTCCCAGTGATTGCTGGATACTGGGAAATAGATTTATAGCACAAAAGAAGATGTTGAGTGGTTTCTGACAAAATGTTAGCACAACATTTTTTCCCTCTTTTTTTTCCTGTACCCTCCCCTTACTACCTGTGTCAGTCCAATTTAAGTCCATGCAGTTCTTCAGATTTCCTGCATGATGCTAGAGCTTGAAGATGTACCTTCTCTGATTTAACTTCAGTACTTCTTGCTTCTAGAAAAATCCCAAACTGTTTTGCCATATTTTTGGTAGTTGTTTTGGTAGCTGAAAGATTTTCCAAGGCAGCTGGATACTTCTATTTGTTTTGTGTTAAGGAGCTGTGTGTTTTTTTGTAAGCAATTCCAAAGTGTTAGAGATGAAGCAAGCAGGTCAGAAGGCCAGCTTGGCTGAGCAGGGGTCTTCTTCTAGAACTTCAGTGGAAAAGGAGAGTGCATGGACATTGGAAGCAAGGATAAGCAGAACAGGAGGACTACAGAGGTGTTGTTTGCCAGTGTAGAGAGAAAATTTGTGTGGCCGAAGCTCAATTAGATTTTAAGCTGGCCAGCACTGTGAAGAACAAGAAAAAAGGCTTTTTAAAATGTATTAACAGGAAAAGGAGGATCAGAGTTAACATTGGTCCATTAGTTGATGAGGTCGGTCATAAATAGGGGTGCAGACAAAGCAGAGGTGTTTAGTACCTTCTTTGGCTCTGTCTTTAACACTAATGATGAGCCCTGGGACCCCTGGAGCCCTGTGACTGGTGGCATGATAAACTCCCATCTGACCCTGAAGTTGTCTGAGAGTTGCTGCTCCAGTTGCATGCACATAGTCTGTGGGGTCTGATGAGATTCATCCCAGGGTACTGAAAGAGCGGGCCAACATGATCATGGGACCCCTCTTCATTATTTTTCAGTGGTCTTGGGAGTCTGGAAAGGTACCACTTGACTGGAAGCTGGCAAATGTTGTCCCAATTTTCAAGAAGGGTAAGAAGGAAGATGCTGGTAATTACAGGGCTGTCAGTCTCACTTCAGCGCTTGGTAGAATTATGGAAAAGTTTTTTCTGGGAGTTGCTGAAAAACACTTGAGAGACATTGCAGTCATTGGTCATAGGCAGCATGGGTTCATGAGGGGAAACCCCTGCTTAACTAACTTAATTTCCTTTTATGACAAGGTCATCCGTCTAGTTGACCAATGCAGTGAGTTTGGGTTTTAGCAAAGCTTTTGATACTGTCTCTCACAGTATGCTTCTGGACAGAATTTGCAGCATACAGCTAGACAAGTCCATAATATGTTGGGTGAACAATTGGCTGATGAGTTGGGCTCAAAGAGGTGTAGTAAATGGGGTTGCATCAGGCTGGTGGCCAGTCACCAGTGGGGTTCCCCAGGGCTCAATTATAGGGCCAGTGCTCTTTAATGTTTTTATAAATGATCTGTACATGAAGTTTGCCAGTGTTCACAGAATCACAGAATAGCTTGAGTTGGAAGGGACCTTAAAGGTCATCTAGTCCAATCCCAGGACTATCTAGTCCAGATAGATGACATCTGTAGCCCTCCCTTTGTCCACTGATGTAGTTACTCCATTGCAAAAGGTCACTAGATTGATCAGGCAGCATGTGCTCTTGATGAAGCCATGCGGACTGTCTCAAATCACCTCCCTGTCCTCCATGTGTCTTCGCATACCTTGTAGGAGGATCTGTTCCATGATCTTCTCAGACACAGAGGTGAGGCTGACAGGTTGGTAGTTCCCAGCGTCCTCCTTTTTACCCTTTTTAAAAATGGGTGCAATGTTCCCTTTTTTCAGTTGCGAGGATCTTCACTGCCATAACTTTTTAAATATTATGGCAAGTGGCTTAGCCACTACATCAGCTAATTCCGTCAGAACTCTGGGATGCATCTCATCAGGTCCCATGGACTTACCGTGTGGCCAGGTTCCTCAAGTGATCCTATACTTGATCTTCCCTTACAGTGGGAGGGACTTTGCTCCCACAGTCTCCATCATGCAGTCCTTCTGCTCGAGAGGTGCCTGAGGAGGGATTTCCAGTGAAGACTGGAGGCAAAAACGTTGTTGAGTAGTTCAGCCTTTTCCTGGTCTGTTGTTACAAGTTTGTCAACCTTGCTTATCAGGACGGAGTACGCTTTCCCTGACCTTCCTCTTCTGGCTGACATATCTATAAAAGCCCTTCATGTAATTCTTTACATCCCTTGCCAGGTCCAGCTTCAGCTGCACCTTGGCCTTCCTGACCCCATCCCTACACAACCAGGCAGTGTCCCTGTACTCCCCCCAGGTTACCTGCCCCTGCTCCCACTGCTTGTGCATTTCCTTCTTGCCCCTCAGTCTGGCCAGCAGGTCCTGACTCAGCCATGCCAGTCTCTTGCCCTCCTTGCGCAATTCCTTGCTTCTGGGGCTCACAAGCTCCTGCAGTCTTATAGAAAGTGCCCTTGAAGATCTGCCAGCTCTGTTCTACCCCCTTGTCCCTGATAATTTCTTGAAGAGCTGCAAGTCTGCTTTCATAAAACTGGGGGTTCTGATTTTACTCCTGGCCTGACCCACACCCCTCAGGACTGTGAACTCCACCAGCACCTGGTCACTGCAGCCCAGGCTGTCTTCTGTCTTGACATCACCAATGTCTGTAGTAGACACCAACCACAAGGTTCCCTTTGTTGTCTTGGTCCCTGATTCTCACCCATAACCTTTTGACCTGCTTGTCAAATTCCTCAGGGACAGCTTCACACTCTATGTATCTCTTGATGTAGAGGGCAACCCTTCCACCCCTTCTTCCTTGCCTGTCCCTTCTGAACAGCCTGTAGCCATCGATAACCACATTCCAGTCACGGGATTTGTCCCACCAACTTTCAGTAATGGCAACCATGTCATAGTTTTCTAGCAGTGCGGTGGCTTCTAGCTTGTCCTGTTTGTTGCCTATGCTGGAGGCATTGGTGTATAGACACTTCAGTTGGGCTGTTGGCTATGTGACCTTCTTAGAGTAACACCCCTTAATTCCCTTGAAGTATCTTGCTTGTGTTTCCCTGCTGGCTTCTACTGCCTCAGGAGCCCATGGCTTATCACCGTAAGACTTCAAGCGTGCTTCACTGTGGCCAGCACACCTCAGAGCCACCAGCTGAGGGCCCTCGCTAGCACCCCTCCCTCTAACCCAGTCATGTCATCCCATGGCTTGTCATGGACAAGCCTGGTATCATCCCCCTCCCCCATCATGCCTGGTTTAAAGCGCTGTCACTGAGCCCTGCTAGCTCATGAACAAAGAATGTTACATAATACTGCATTAGAAGGAGCTGTGGACTCCCTTGAGGGTAGAGAGGCCTTACAAAGAGATCTGGATAGACCAGAGAGCTCAGTAATCAACCAATCGTGAAATTTAACAAGAGCAAGTGCCGGATTCTCCACCTGGGACAGAGTAATCCGTATTATACATAACAGACTAGGGGAGAAGAGGCTGGAGGGCAGCTCTGCACAAAGAGATCTGGGGTTTAGGTTAATGGCAAGTTGAATATGAGGCAACAGTGTGTCCTGGGATGTATCAAGCATGGTATAGCCTGCTGGTCAAGGGAGGTGATTGTCCCACTCTGCACTGCACTGTTGCAGGCTCACCTCCAGTACTGTGGGCAGTTTTGGGTGCCTCAGTATAAGAAGGACATCAGCCTATTAGAGTGTGTCCAGAGGAGGGCGATCGTGAAAGGTCTTGAGGGCAAGACCTAGGAAGAGTGGCTGAGGTCACTTGGTTTGTTCAGCTTGGAGAAGAGAAGGCTGAGGGGTGACGTTGTGGCAGCCTACAGTTTCCTCAAGTGAGGCAGCAGAGGAGAAAGTGCTGGTCTCCTCTCTCATGATCAGCAACAGGGCACGAGGAGATGGAATGAAGCTACATCAGGGGAAGTCACTGGTACAGGCTCCCCAGGGAAGTGGTCACAGTGCCAAACCTGTCAGAGTTCAAGGAGCATCTGGCCAATGCTCTTACTCAGATGGTTTAGTTTTAGGTAGTCCTGTGAGGAGCAAGGAGTTGGTCTCCATGATCCTTATGAGTCCCTTTCAACTTGAGATATTCTATGATTACCTTTTCTTGCTACCTCTGACTCTCTTACAAGCTCTTCTCTCTACTTTTTCTAACATCATGCACTGGGTCCATAAAGTGGTATTAAACACACAATAACATTCATGAATGATGTAAACATACTTACTGTAGCTCAAAAATAGCTGCTTTAGACTCACCATAAGATTTTGTAGCTTTAGTGAGCTTTCTAATTGATTCCATTCTTCATAAGCATATGTGCATGTTCCAGTCATTAGCAACACGGCAGGCTGTTTGGACAAAGCATTTAAGGATAAATATTTTTAATTCATTGTGCAAATATTTTATGGTCGGGCAATCCACCCTTTTACACTATTACAGGTAATATTACTATTACTTTTTACAGTGTTACAGGAGGGCTACTGAAGTCCTTGCTGGAGATTGTGAACAGTCTTGCTCATGAGTCTAGCAGGCTGCTGCTTCTCAGTTATGCTTTCGAAGCTATTGTTACTTTAGCCACAGAACTACACTAATCAGACTCCTTTTTTGGCTTTGTTAGCATTGCTCTGGCCTATAGTGTGTAAGAGTTTTTGTTCAGTAGCTTTTTGTTACTCTGGTGCAGGTTTTGTATCTTATGTTTGAAGCAGAAGATGGTCAGTCTCTTGATGGTTGTCTAGTTTTTGTAGGAGTTCTCGTACAGGCCTTTTTTCTTATCGTGGAACGCTCCAACATAATGAACAGTAGTATTAACTGTCTTTAGCCAGCTTCACAGAATCATAGAATCATTTAGGTTGGAAAAGATTCTTAAGATCATCAACTCCAGCCATTTACCTAACACTGCCAAGTTCACCACTAAAACATGTCCTTACGTGCCATATTTATGGGTGGTGATCCCACCACTCCCCTGGGCAGTCTGTTCCAATGCTTG
>VZRW01007016.1:0-21547 GCA_013398125.1 Aegotheles bennettii | reverse complement strand
CAACCTCCTCTCAGGTAGTTGTAGAGAGTGATAAGGTCTCCCCTCAGCCTCCTTTTCTCCAGGCTAAACCCCCCTAGTTCCCTCAGCCACTCCTCGTAAGCCCTGTGCTCCAGGTCCTTCATCAGCTTTGTTACCCTTCTCTGGACATGCTCCACCACCTCGGTGTCCTTCTTGGAGGGAGCGGCCCAGAACTGAACACAATGCTCGAGGTTTTGCCTCACTAGTGCTGAGGGGGAAAATCATTTCCTAGTGCTGCTGGTCACACCGTTTCTGATACAAGCCAAGATGCTGTTGATCTTCTTGGCCACCTGGGCACACTGCTGGCTCATATTCAGCCGGCTATCAACCAACATCCCAAGGTCCTTTTCCACTGGCCAGCTTTCCAGCCACTCTTCCCCAAGCATTGCATGGGATTGTTGTGACCCAAGAGCAGGACCCAGCAACTTGGCCGTCATCCTATAGCACTGAATAATCTTTCTTAGGATGAAAAGCTTAAATCACCAAGCATTTCTGAGAAAGGAGACCTCTCTGATACCTCAGTATTCTGGTAGGAGCTAAAGTATGAGGTGTAAAGATAATTTTGAAATACTGAAATCAGCTGGTGTTGCTGAAATATGCTGCAATATCAGACACAGAGGTGGAGTTTACTCATGCATGATGTTTTCTCATCAGTGTATTGCATTTCAAAAGGGGTTAGAAAAGATGCAGATAATCTGGGTCAGGCCGTAATGTGCCAAGTTAGTGGTATTTAGTTGATCCAGGTTGATTTTTTTTAAGGTGCTTTCAGATTGAAAACCTTCCACTTGTCATTGTATTTTTGTTCTTGAATTCAGTCTTTGGAACAAGTGGTTCTCTGTCTTACAAGATCACAGAACATCTTTAATGTAGCAAGCTCTATGCAAAGAAAGAACTGTAGTTTCCTCCCAAGCGTATTTAAGAATAAAGTAATGTCATAGTAGTGCTATTCAGATCTGCTCTGGTGAAGTTCAGTTGATAACTTCATGGTTTGGTTGCTACTAGTTAACATTTTGAATGATAGAGAGATGTGGAGAAAGTCAGAGAAGGTGAGGAATAAGGAGAAATAGATAGAAAGGAGGGAAGGAAGGGAGGGAGGGAAGGAGGGGAGAGGAGAGGGGAAGGAAGGGGAGGGGAAGGGAAAGGGAAAGGAATGAAAAGGAAAAGGGAAGGGGAAGGGGAAAAGGAAAGGGAAAGGGAGCGGAAAGGACTGAGCTACTAAAAGCTTCTTTTAAGTTATATTCTTATAGGTAGTGACCAAGTGAACGAATTGCCTGTGGTACTTGAAACTAGTTAAGCAATAGATGTGGATCTTGAATTGGAAAATTTAATATGGTACATTGCTCTCTAGTTAGCCAGATGATATAAGCCTTTGTTAAATAGAAAGCTCTGGAAGACATTACTAATAAATGGCATCATGTTTCAGAATATGAATAGATCACTGTTAAATCCCTTGATTCTCTTAAAAAGTAACTGTCTTTATTCATAGTCATGTCCGAACAAAAATAAAATTGTATTTACTTTCTACTGATCCCTAAAATTCCATGTGTGTTTATGGCAAGTAGTGCAGCGTAAAACCAAATAAGCAGAACACTGCACCACAGAGCACAGTTGACTTCTTTTTCCTAAAGGTTATAAATATTGCAGGCAGCATATCAGATTTTCAGTTCATCAGTAACACTCCCTTTAAAAGAACTGGATTGGTTCTTACAGAGTTAATGAAAAGTTGTTTATTAAAATAGGAAACTGTTTCCTATAATTGTCTCTTGTTTTCTTAGCCTCCTCCAGGAAATGCAAAAATGCCTAATGTACCCAGTACCCAGCCAGCAATAATGAAACCAACAGAAGAAACACCTGCTTGCACACAAATTGCAAAGGTTTGTCTGCATCTTCAAGGCACTAGGTTCCTTTTAATTACAATTATTTAAATACACTTCTGGAATAATGTATTTTATAAACAAGCATTGATTTCCTACTGAGTTATGAAAATTAGTACTGTCTTTAGTTAATCAGTTAATGCATTAATTAATGTATATTAGGTCCATCTTTATCCATAACTGGAGATGCTTAATTATAGAAAACAGGCTTGGAATATTTATTTTGTGTTCATATTTTTTACTGATACATAATGATGCTTGTTTTGTTCAGGAGCATGCATTGGCCCAGGCAGAACTGCTCAAACGACAAGAAGAACTGGAAAGAAAAGCAGCTGAACTAGATCGCAGAGAAAGGGAAATGCAGAGTCTCAGTCAGCAGGGGGGTATGCATGAAAACAATACTTCTTCAAATTGCAAAAAGTTCACTTTTTCTTAGAAACTGTTTTAGTTTTGCAGTGACATTGTGAAAAAGATCAAGGAAGGGGGATTTTATAATCTTTTCAGGAAAAGAGTTTATCTCTCTGAGACAATGCATACAGTGAATAAAACCTGTCCTGTTCTGTGCAGATTCTCACTGTAAAAATTTTAAATGTGGCCTCTATTACATGTTACTCTCTGCTACCAGCTATTTTTATTCTAGGTTAGTATCTAAGTAGTACAGTTTAGTAGAAATGGAGCATTTTGAGAAGAAGGAAAAGTAACTTCATACGTAAATTCCTTGATTTATCTTCTGACAGTATTTATGGCTGTAGAACTTTCATGTTTGCTAGGTTACAGACATAATATTCTATGCAAATAGCAGAAAGATCTATGAATTATCTTATATTAATTTTTCATACGACACTTTGGAACCCATAGTCAAGATCAGTATCTCTTTTTGCCACAAACTATAAGTGTGCCATGCAAAACCATCGATTTTTGTACAGCAGTTTCATAAATGAGAAGATATACATCCTGTGACTGAAGATACTTTGCTAGAAGTAGATCTATGGGAATACTCTTTTTCAAAAGGAAGAACTTCAGACTGAAGTTAGGAAAAAAAAACAAAATGCAAAACACTGTGCACAAGGTTGACTTTGTGTGATCTTTTCACTTGTATCTAGAATTCTGACTGTTCTTCTTCCACGTGTGCTGTTTTTTGGGCTTTTTTTTGTTTTTGTTTTTTAATATGTAGTGGTACAATTCCAGATTGCATAATTGCTTAGTAACTAAATAAATTAGAAGGGAATTTTATGGAATGGAATGGAATAGAATAGAATATGTTTCAGAAAGATGGACCCAGTTTGTACTGTTGTAGCTTTGAAATTGGGTACATCTTTCTGAAACACTCTGTAGTTGCAGGAAGGAAGGAACCTAGAACAATCATCAACTGCCTGACCAATTCCGGGCTTACCAGAAGATAAAGCATGTTTTTAAGGGCATTGTCCAAATGCCTCTTAAACACTTGACAGGCTTGGGGCATTGACCACCTGTTTGAGTGTTTGACCACCTTCTTGGTAAAGAAACGCTTCCTCAAGCCCAATCTATACCTACCTTGGTGCAGCTTTGAACCATTCCCACATGTCCAGTCACTGGATTCTAGAGAGAAGAGTTCAATACCTCCCTTTCAGCTTCCCCTCCCCCATAAGCTGTAGAGAGCAGTCATATGCCAATCATTTGCTAAGGTCTGGGAATGGGGAATAGCTATTCTTCTGAGGAAAAGTATCACGGTAAAACCATTTTTACTTTCTCAGTGCTGTTTTTTTTTCAATCTCTCTATTAAATCTCTGTACCTCTTCTCCCAGATAATGATTTTTTAATTTTTTTTTTTTCATTTCTTTCTCCATGTATTGCCCTTAATCTAGTTTCACTAGCTTATGTTTACTGTCTGGATGGATAGATTACTTTTCCAGGCTTTAGGGACAGTTTTGTATCTTAAGGAAATAACTGATACCCCATGCATGTTTCAGGATATTTCTAAAATGGATATTTGTTACTAGGTTGCAGTTGTTCACATGAAAGGGCTTGAAGGATCCATGAAGAATCTGAAGGATTCCTTAGGAAGGCTGAACAAAGCTCTTAAAGCATAAAAGAAGATACTAGCTTTTTCCCTAATGACTCCTTTAAACATGCTGCAAATCAAGAATTGTATGTTGTGACTGAGGAGAAAAATATTCTTTTCCTTTTGATTTTTTTCTTTTGTTCATTCATTTGAACTCCTTTAGAAACACTGTAGAGTTGCCTTGAGTGGAGGACAGTGTCTTTTGCAATACTCTAGCTATTTGCATCCAATTTAAGATGCTGGCTGCACACCTAGGACACTGTCATCATATGCAATTAACTGCAGTGCAGATATCTTCAAGCTGGTAGATCAGCTCATCTCAATGCTTTCGGACTTCTCTGCTCACGTCCTGTGCAGCATTGCATTTCAGCTAATCAAAGTGTGCTGCTTCCTATTTCAGCTAGTTCATTTGGGCATGCCTGAAAAACCCCTTTCTGTGCTTGTGTGAAGGTAGTTTGGGGGTGTCTGCATTCATAGTGGAGGCATGCCATTGACATTATGTTAATAGGCCTTGAGGTGGTAACCTGTGTTGAATGAAGTATCTCTGAGCTAGCGCTTTGCTTATCAAGATACCATCTTGGAATATGAGTATCCAAAGTGTGTTTAGAAACAGACCAGTTGATTTTTGATCTCAAACCATCTCATCAAGCTGTCTTTCAGTCTTAGTTGAAAATTTTGAAACCTATACCAAAGCAGCAGGAAGGTTCATGAAATACAATTCTTAAATAATAACTTGAATTATTGTAAGATGCCTGATTTTTTCCATAACTCTGTCTTGAAGCTACCAGTCCTGAGAGAAATAACTATATACTGATCTGAATTATTATTCAGATACTTTTCATGCAGGGAATCCCAAAGTAGTTTTTAATATGGATGGGAATATTACTTGATTACCTTCTGTGTGCTCCCAGTGCCAATCTCCTGCTCTGAAAAGCTTGATAAAAATTTCAGTAGAAGAAGCAGAAAACTTAACAGATACTAAGTGCTTTGGACCTGTTTGGACAGAACTGGCAGCTTCACCTTTTTTGAGTGGGGACATAAATAAGAAATAATGCGAGTATATAAGTTCTGCAAGTTTTTTGTTCTTAGATGAATTGCTAGCAAAGTTAATGGTTGAAGATAGAAATTGCAAGCAAAACCTTGTCTGAATTTCAAATAAAGGTGTCTTTAGGTTAGTCTTTAGTTCAACTACACTTCTGGAACATGAAGATTAATGTATCTCTCGCATCCAGAAGTTGAAATGCTACAATAAACATGTGTTGCAGTTGAATCTCAGTCTGTGCTTGGTATGAACTAGCATTTGGCAGAGTGCATACTCCAGCCTGCGAGCAGATCAGCATACGGGAAGCCCAGGTGTCTAATACTGTGTCCTTTGTGATGTTGTCACTCCGTTACACAGCTGTATCAAAATACATTAAAGCTGGAAGGCATCTTCTGGTAACAAAAAATTAGTATAGACCATTTCTATAGCTGCCTTTCTTGAGGCTTATGGGCTTATAGGTAAAGCTTTGACTGGAAATTATATTGGAAACTCGTTCAAAGTGTTAGAGAGAACCTGATGTTAAAAATACCAGAATTCTGAGAATGAAAATTTCTTTTCAGTTCTCAATCTTTGTGTTCAACTAAGTATGCGAGCATGGTGGGACTCTAGGGAAATGTGCATTTAAAAGCCAAGGAACTCTGAGAATTGTTTTTCTACCCATATCTGCTTGTTTTGTGAAGAATTCTCTTTACTCATTCCTTTATAAGAACTGTCAGATGCCTGCTTAGTCTTTTACATAGCTAAATTATTGTACTTCTCTTGATCTGTCTGTACTTCATTGTATTTTATTTCAGAAGTTTATTTTCAGTATTGTGTGAGGATTGCTGATAAGACTCTCGGATTTTTGTAGCCCAGGTTACCCATATACTTGTGAAACTCATGCATAAAACAATTTGAACAAGGCCAAATGCTTCTCTTTCTGCTGTACAGAGATTAAAACTTTTTTTCCCCACTGTTTTGCAGGTAGAAAAAATAACTGGCCGCCTCTTCCTGAGAATTTTCCAGTAGGTCCTTGTTTCTACCAGGACTTTTCTGTAGACATTCCTGTAGAATTCCAGAAGACAGTAAAGATTATGTACTATTTGTGGATGTGTAAGTATTTTTTTAAAAATGCAAAAGCAAAGAGCCTATTTGAACTTGATGATACTTTCCTACTACTTTGGCTTCTACAACATCTGTAATGAGAAATTGTTTTAAATCCAGAAGTCAAATGTTGAAGTGGAATCTTGTTGTTAGCTTCAATTTTAGAAGTATTGAATTCAGTAAAGCATTTGACACTGTCTCCCACAGCATCCTCGTAGATAAGCTGATAAAGTATGGGTTTGGGGATCAGGTAGTGAGGTGGATCAAGAACTGGTTAAAGGGAAGAAGTCAGAGAGTTGTAGTCAATGGGACGGAATCCAGTTGGAGGTCAGTAACTAGTGGAGTCCCTCAGGGGTCGGTACTGGGACCCGTGTTGTTCAATATCTTCATCAACGACCTGGATGAGGGTACAGAATGTATCCTCAGCAAGTTTGCTGATGACACTAAACTGGGAGGGGTGGCTGACACACCAGAAGGTTGTGCTGCCATTCAGCGAGACCTTGATAAGCTGGAGAGTTGGGCGGGGAGAAACTTAATGAAATTCAACAAGAGCAAGTGCAGAGTTTTGCATCTGGGGAAGAACAACACCATGCACCAGTACAGGCTGGGGGCTGACCTGCTGGAGAGCAGTGTAGGAGAAAGGGACCTGGGGGTCCTGGTGGACAGGAGGATGACCATGAGCCAGCAATGTGCCCTTGTGGCCAAGAAGGCCAATGGCATCCTGGGGTGCATTAGAAGGGGGGTGGTTAGTAGGTCGAGAGAGGTTCTCCTCCCCCTCTATTCTGCCCTAGTGAGGCCACATCTGGAGTATTGTGTCCAGTTCTGGGCCCCACAGTTCAAGAAGGACATGGAACTGCTTGAGAGAGTCCAGCGCAGAGCCACTAAGATGATTAAGGGAGTGGAACATCTCCCTTATGAGGAGAGGCTGAGGGAGCTGGGTCTCTTTAGCTTGGAGAAAAGGAGACTGAGGGGTGACCTCATCCATGTTTACAAATATGTAAAGGGTGAGTGTCAGGACGATGGAGCCAAGCTTTTTACAGTGACGTCCAATGATAGGACAAGGGGCAGTGGATGCAAACTGGAGCATAGGAGGTTCCATGTGAATATCAGGAAGAACTTTTTCACTGTGCGAGTGACAGAGCACTGGAACAGGCTGCCCAGAGAGGTTGTGGAGTCTCCTTCCCTGGAGACATTCAAAACCCGCCTGGATGCGTTCCTGTGTGATGTACGCTAGGTGACCCTGCTCTGGCAGGGGGGTTGGACTAGATGATCTTTCGAGGTCCCTTCCAACCCCTAGAATTCTGTGATTCTGTGAATTGTTGCACAGAAACTTCCACAGAAAAAAAGGAGGACGTTTATGCTAAGGCAGTTGTATTCTAGCGTATTGCAGTTCTCTGGTTAAGTATCTCTGTTGTTGTAAAATGAGCTTTATAAAATGAGCTTTTATTACCTTAGAAGTAATTTTACTGTTTTCAAAATCAGCTTATATATTAAGAAATATAATTCACAATCAGTGTTAATAGAGTTGTGAGTGTAAGTAGTATAGTATCCATTTGCTTTAACAGACATGGTTTTATGTAGTTTAATATAGTTTTTAATCTGTAGAGGAGACTCAGTATCATTTTAGTCTATTTTTAAAAAATAGTGTAAGAATCAGTCTGTGTTAAAACTATCCTTTGTACACCAAGAATGCCCTACATCGTCTTTGTAGGCTTAATTTTGCCCTCATTCAGGTGCTGTATTTTAAGTGGAGAAATGCTGGATGAACCAAATTTACAAATGCCACAACATTTGTTTCTTCTGCCTTGTCCAGTGTGATGAGAGCCTAATACTCACTCTGACACTGAAGAAATTGCAAAAGTTAGCATACTAAGGGAATGGGAATTTTAGAATTTTCCTGTATTTTTTTCAGGGCTTCAGATTTAGTTAGCAAATCTCCATAATTTTACCTGTTAATCTGGTAATCTTATTACTGTGATTAAACCATGTAATTGAAACGCATAAAATGAGCAGTCAGCACTAGACCAAGTGAATTCTACTTTATCATAATCCACAGCTTTCTATATTCACTGTTGGGTCATTAATCTTCAAATAAGCAACTAAATCCACTGTAAAATGTGTGACTAGTTGTTTTCATAGATCTGTCAGACATTAAAAGATTTATATGAATTCTAAGATTGAATACTCCAAAATTTTAGGATAGTTAGTAATAAGACTGAGCTCTGAAAGTGCCGTATGTTTCAAACACAAGGTGAAGCTGGGAATTGAGAAATGGAATATTAATATTGTTTTTCTTTTTCCTTCTTATGGCAAAGGAAGTAGCAATGTTTCAGCATTTCAAAATATGTAGGAGTTGTGCTTTCATACTAATATGACAGGTTTTCTTCTAAGTAGACTGAGATTTTTACTGGGTCCTCTTGCTCTTTTCCTTCTTTAGCTCTAGTACTCCCTGGCTTAGGGTTTACTCAGGAAGGAAGGAAAAGGGCATAGTAAAGGAAAAGAAAGACAAAATCTATGTCAGGCTTAAAAATAAATGAATACAGAACTGTGCACCTTAGCGCTGGCTGTTGAATCAGTCCTTGTGACTCTTCTTTCCAGAACCGTATCTACATTATTTGGCTCATTTTTTGTGCCTATGCTTCCTTAGGGGAGGCACTTATTACCATAGCAAATCAGCCTGCTTCTGCTACATCTTAATGTCCTTTTCCAGAACATCTTAGGTCTTGTAAGGCCTAGGAGTTCTGTGAACATGATCATATTTGGATAAATCTAGTATCACGTGCACAGCACTTTGTAAAATAGGTTAGTTTCCCTCTTCCTTTTTAGGAAGAAACAAACCTTTCTGTTTCAGTTTTCTACGTGTTTCTGGTTAGTTCTGTGGTTAGTAGCAATTTTTAAATCCTTATTCTTGGTCTTTGTGTATCTGAGGAAACTTTTTACCTGTTTCAGAACTATATGCTCTTTGTCTCATGAGAAAACAAGTCCGTTTGTACCCTTATTCTCTGAATTCATCTTTCCTCTATTGGTATCAGAATTCAGAGTTTTCTGATTCCTTGATATGGTTTTATCTTTGCACTTATTTTTTTGTTTGTTTTTTTCCCCTGGGTAGAGCCTTTTGGTTGTTTTTTTACTGAGTGCTCCCATGTTTTTGTGAACTACCAATAGCTTCTGTCAGCTGTTAGTGGAGCTTTTCTGTTCTGTCTTGGTTTTGCAACCATTGCTGTTCTAGTGGCTTACAGATACAATCACAGTTTTCCTGGCTATTTAACACTGAACAGTACTTTTTAGAACTTTCTATGCTGTTACTAGTGAAATGTCCCATGTCTCTTGGCCTGTGTCTAACATCAAAAATTTTTTGGCTCAAAAACCTGTGTTTTCCAGCTGCTTTCCCCACAGACTGATCGCATGTACTAAGTGAGCAGTACTGATTTTCGAAGAATATTTCTTGTACTGATTTTCAAAGAATATTTCTTGTTTGAAGTTACAAACCACAAAGCTGCTTAAGCTCATGGAAAGTTTTTGTGACATTTGGGTTTGTTACTTTATATAGATTGTGAACGTTTCCATTTTCTATGAACCAGACATTTAAAGGTTTTCAGAGACCAATGGCTTAAATTGTAGATTGTGGTAGAAAAATAATACCCTCAAGTGCCAACCTTTACGGTATCTTTTCTGTTTAGGAGAGTTTAATCTCATCCATCCTTCTCTCTGAGGATACGTATTAGTCTGTGTTGATATTTGTTCTGCCTGTTCATAGAATCACAGAATGGTTTGGGGTTGGAAGGGACCTTAAAGATCATCTAGTTTCAACCCCCCTGCCGTGGACAAGGTTACTCAAAGGTCCCACTAGGTCCCACTAGACCAGGTTGCTCAAAGCCCCATCCAACCTGGCCTTTAAGACTTCCAGGGAGGGAGCAGCCGCAGCTTTTCTGGGCAACCTGTGCCAGTGTCTCACCACCTGCACAGGAAAGAATTTCTTCCTAATATCTAATCCAAATCTACCCTCTCTGTTTTAAACTGTTCCCCCTCATCCTATCACTTAATATCCTTGTAAAAAGTCCCTCTCCAGCTTTCCTGTAGCTCCTCCATGTCCTGGAAGGCTGCTAGAAGGTCTCCCTGGAGCCTTCTCTTCTCCAGTCTGAATACCCCAACTCTCTCAGCCTGTCTTCATAGGAGAGGTGTTCCAGCCCTCTGATCATCTTCGTGGCCCTCCTCTGGACTCACTCCAACAGCTCCATGTCCTTCGTATGTTGAGGCCATGTTTTCTAGAGGTCTAATGGTTTGGTTGCTGTCTTACAGATTCTCTGCTTGGTCAACTCCATATTATTATGGGGTTTTTTTTAGTGTGTAGCATCAAGAATTTTACAGTGTGGACTGTGTCCAGCATTTTAGCTGAAGTCCTAATGTACTGGGTAGAGAAAAAAACATCTTCACATTTTTGATAGCATGTGCTTACAGGTGATCTAAGCCTGGTTTAGGATATGTTTTTTCCTATGGAAAATACTTCTGTCGTCTCTAAGGCATGTTTGCACATGCCTTACCCATCCCCTCTCCAGAAAGAGCAGAACAGAAAAGAAACAAAAGCCTAAACTACATTTGTAGCCACTCTGTGCCCCAAGGTTTTGTGTGACCAAACTTTACCAGCTGTGTCCTCACCTGTCAGTTGTCTGTGGCTTCAAAACCCTCCCAGCATATTCCCCTTGAGGCAGTCTGTTACAGGGTGACAGTCCAGATGGTTCCTAGGAAGAAGTGCATTCTTCTGTCATATGTCCTAGTGGGGACTTTGTTTTCCTGAGAATACCATCAACAAAACATTACTGAAACAAAACTTATTAGAAAAATCTATTTTCACACAGTCCCAAATGTATCTGCAAAATAATCATCTCAATAGTGTAGATGCCAAATAGCAACTTGTCATCTGTATCTTCACTTTCAAACATTAATGGCTGATGAAGTGTAGTTAATTAAGACAGGGAATATATATCTAAGCAGGATTCTTGTGTATAAGGAAGTTTACACTAATAAAAATGAAGTTGAGTCTGAATATTTATTAAACTAATGTAATTTTCCATTGTTCACTCTTATTCTGGCATGAATGCCCTTTTTTTAACCTGAACTGCTCCCACAGCTAAACTAGAAGGCTCTCTTAAATCGCTTCACACCGAGTGCTGTGTTGGTAGAGCTGTGAAGTTATTGTCATGTAGACTTTGCATGTTGCAGACTTCTGCTAAAGCCGTAGGTAATTTCAGCCCCCAGGTGGTCATTAACAACTTCTATCGTGGTTTAATTTGAAGAGGCAAATAGGTGGAAGGTACTTAAAACGGTTATCCTGAATATAAAATCTGTTGTCTTTTCATACAACAGCAAAGCTTATCTAGGTCACTTAGTGAAGGTGCTGACTCAAAGAACAAATGGCTTTCCGTGCCTTGTGGCAGGCAGAGAGAAGGGCAAACGGGGCAAAGGGAGAGTTGTTGGTGAAGTCCTGTGTCTTCATTCATAGCTTGCCAATACTTGGTTTTTACAGCTGAGATCCTTCATGACAGTAGTGAAGTAGACCCCTATGTTGCTAGTTTTATTGTGCTAGTAAGTATCAGTAGTGGCTGTGACTTTTCAGCCCTCTCCTGCACTGTTTGTATTCTTCTGAAATGTGTCCTGTTACCGTAATTTCAATTACAAAAAAAGTAGCAATTTTGGAAAGTTCAAACTCTACCAGAAAGTGGATGTTTCTAGCAATCTACGGGGTATCCCTGTTTTCCAGTGTTGCCTGGAAAAAGAAAGAATACCCCTTAGGTAAGCTTTCTCATATCTATCAAGAGGAAGGCAGGAATTTGAATTTGTATCTTTTTTTTTTTTTTGTGCTTTAAGAGGCACACACACAAATTCTGAAATGAGTTGCTTTGCTGACCTCTTGGAGCAGTGCTAAGATATGTAGACACGTTAAATGCTTCTTATTTAAAGGTAAAACATTTTCTGTTTCTGGTGACTCTTAGAGGAAAATACAATCTGTCTGAGGGAAAAGTTTAGAGTTTAACACTTTTTCCTACTAAGTTGATTTAGAGCATAGTTAAGAGGGCAGCAAAGAGTTTCAGAATCTTTATAATCTTGCCAGTTCTTCTATTAACCTTACCTTCCAGTAGAATGACTAAAATGTTTCTCTGAACTTAAATAAAAAAATCACTGCTGCAAGGAGCAGCTTGCGCACTCTCAATTATAAATACTCTTTGTCCTGGTCCACAAGACAGAAACTGTCTTCTCAGATAGCAAAATCATTCCCAAAGTGCTAGTTATTGCTGAACAAAGGCAGTTTCAAGTCTGGCAGAACTAACTGCTGTGCCAGATAGCGTGAAGGAAGCAGTTGTAAAGTTTCTTAATATTGCTCTATCTTTTTATGTTCTAAGAACTAAATAGGTAACCTGTAACAAGGGCTGCCAATGAGAAAATGCTAGTATTGAGCTAAGAACGGAGCACCAAGAAGGCAGATGTTACAGACCAGTGTTGTAAGAGATATTTGAATATGCAATATGTATTGAAGCATCTAGAACAGCTTCTTGCAGATCTTGTTTTAGTGAGAAACATTTTCACTAAGTGACATTTTTTGCTTTATTACATGGAAGACTAAGAGCTTTTCGTTGGAAGATTTTTTTGGAAATGTGTATTTTCAAATTAGAATGTGTACAGTGCTGAATTTATGATGCATTTTATGTAATTTATAAACTTTCAAAAAATTTTCAGTAGTCTGTTAAATATCTGTATCCAGTTATTATCGTAGAAAAAGTATCAGTTATTGCAGCTGTAGACACCTCTTTTTTCATAATTTAAAGTTTGAAAACGTTTTATTTTCATGACAGTATTTTTTCCTTCACCATACACCTGATAGTGCTTGAATTTTTATGTTCAGTACTTTCACTTGTGAATACAGGGTTTACCTGAAAGTTAGAAAACTGCATAAAAATCAGCTTATTGCTGAGGGCATTTAGAGGGTATTGATTTATTGTCAGCATGCTGATGTTTCTTTAAAAATGCTCAGTTTCGGTATTTAACAGTTGTAATGATTTATTGTATAAACATAATTAAGACTGTTTTGCTTTTGCTTCTACAGTCCACTCAGTGACACTCTTTCTTAATATCTTTGGATGTTTGGCCTGGTTTTACGTTGATGCTACGCGAGGGGTTGATTTTGGACTGAGTATTCTCTGGTTCTTGCTTTTTACCCCTTGTTCTTTTGTCTGCTGGTACAGACCACTTTATGGAGCTTTCAGGTAACAACTTTAGTTTGATGTAGATATCTAAAAACTTGTCAAAATGCATTAACACTCCAGAATTTGGTTGATTATCATTATGAGAATTATTTAATATGCTTCTATTAGAAACAAGTAGTATGTTTGCCATGGTCGTACTTGAAACATAGATGGCAGGAGTTAGGAATATCATGGAATATTCTTTAAAGTATTTATAGCTTCTACCACTGACAAAATATTTGTAGAAAATACTTAACTTTGTATTGTGCTGACAGCAATTTTAAGGAAAGTTCTCATTAAATCTCTATCCCTTCACACCAAGAATTACAGCAGGTTAATAGTTAAGAGTGTCTTAAATTTTTGGCTTCCTGCGTGAACTTCATAAAACTATATTAAAAAACCCTCTTCATAAAACTCTAAAAATCTTGTATTTTTAAGTGACGTACAGTGTCTGCAATTGATATAGACTGAGATTCTTAAGAGTGAGTAGAACAGATATATAGTAGTCAAACTAGTATTTTTCCTAGCTTTTAGCAATCTTGTTTGCTTGCAAAATTGAACTTTTTGGGGGATGAAAATCAGCATGTAGGGATTCTAAACCCTGTACTCTTTTACTGTTTCTTGGGAATTTTTTTTTACATGGATGCACTAATTCTTGTAGAGAAAGATCGATGGCCAGAAATTTCAGTTAAGCATAATCTCTGGACTAAATGAGATGGGGTTTTTTTTGCTAACCAAGGAGGTATTGCTGTACCCACAAATTTTTAAGGAATCATATTGTTTAACTTCCATTTGCTCTCTAGTAAATCCATAGCTTTTCTTAGTGAGTATTGATTGTTTGGAAAAGGAAAACTACTACTTGCATATTTAACTTTTGGACAGTTAAAAAATTTTCAGCTGAAAATTAAATAGTTACTGAACTGGTCTGGTTGAATAAATAGAAATGAACAGAACTCCCTTCTGCAGGAAGAGCTGTTAACAGCAAAATCTGGTTCTGTGTCTTAAGTGATTTCTACTTTCTTTAGAACTCTGGTAGTAAGCACATCACATGATCATTAGTTTTGATAGTATTAAGCTGAGGTCTTTGTTGAGCTTTTGCCTGTACCTTTATATTTGAGTTGTTTTTTTTTTACTTTCAGTCTCTGTCAGGCTAACATTTTAGTAATTTAAAAAGCAAATTATTTTGCACATTTTGTGTTTAAGCAACAGCTGATTCAGTACTGTGGTATGCACTATGTTTCAGTAATTCCATATTAGATTTTATTTCCTTTTACAAGTAAAATATTTTCTTCCCATCCTGCCAGCACTGTGAACCTCAAGCTGAAAGTGGAGAATTCTATTCTGTGCATTGTAGCAAAACTTCTGTGTTTAGTGTAGGAGGCCCTGCTGTGTGCTGAACAGAACACAGGAATAGTATCTTGCTGCTATTCTTACCTCTGCTAAGAGGTGCAGGTGGCAAAAATACTATGTTAAAGAAGAAGGAGCAGCTCTTGTAAATAAACACTCTGCAAAACCGCAGAATTACTGATACTGCAAGTCACTGTCAATAAATGAAAGTACTTTTTTCTAGTTAATGCAAAAGCAATTTTTAGATTGCTACTACAGTATTTGCAAAAAGTCATTAATTTCCTGGCTGCTTTAATGGTTTTTCCCCCTCTTTCAGGAGTGACAGTTCATTCAGGTTCTTTGTGTTCTTCTTTGTATATATCTGTCAGTTTGCTGTACATGTACTTCAAGCTGCAGGATTTCAAAGATGGGGAAACTGGTGAGTACTCTGTTTGCTGTAGCCTTGTACTGTCTGTAAGACAAACACTCGTATTTGATATAACAACTACAATACAACCTGTGTGTTTTTTCCAAAACAGTCTTGTGTTCACTGGAATTGTTACATGTAGCACTCAATGCTCTTAACTAGGAAAAGGGGGTGAAACATACCCCAAGAGTGTGAGGTACTTCTGTTATTAGGCTGATCAAAATTTTATCCTCCAATGTAAACCACTTTGAACTATTATTTTATACATTACCTCCTCTGTTTTGGTGGTGTGTGGAGATGTTATTTGCTCTATACTTAAGATAAAGACTTAAGCAAAACAGAGACAATCAAAATCACTTATACAGTAATAATATACTGTTTGCATATTATTTTGTATCATTAGTTATTTCTAATTATATTAATATACTTATTATTAAGAAAATTTATGGCTAAAGTTTGAACGAGTCAACAGTGTATTCAGGTGAATGTAGTGGTATATCTTTGATATTATTTTAAAAGCTCATTTATCCAAGTCAGCTCCTAATTATGTAATAGCTGATTTTTCTTTTTGATGCTTGTAAATATGTAAGCTTTTACATGAAGCTTTTACATACGTTATCTTTTATTTGCTATTGGCAATCAGTCACTATCCCTGGAGAAAAACCCAACAAACTTTGATTAATTGAAAGCACAGCTGTAGTAGCCAGCTGGTAGCATGGAGAGCTACACGGGGCAGCACTGTAGCTAGGTAATGACACTTCTCTGTGTCAGTGCTTTTTGCTGCTGATCTCCGACCACACATGAGGCAGACAAAACAACATTGCTTTAGAACTGCAGTGCAAGGAGAGATCCTGTTTTATTATTTTTGCTCTTGAATGTACTATTTTGCTTTTTCATAGATACATTGATTGTGATTAGCAAAATAAAAAAGCAAAATAAAAAAAGTGTGCTTTTAAGGGTACTTGGGGAAGCGGTATGAAAAGTAGCTAGATCATCAGAAAATACTCATTTAGAGTTTGGATTTTGGAGTTTTGTGGTGGAGTCCAGTTGTATATTGTGAATTTCAAAGCAACTTGGAACAGGTAGAGAAAAGTTTTAAGGTTGTTCGGGTTTACAGAAATTTTTTGCCTTTTTTTCTGTGGAAGAATCTTTTCTGTCTTAGTGTTTTATTTTTCTTAAGGCAACGTGCTTTTTGTGGTTTCAAGTTTGATACTGTATTTTTCTGTTGCTGTTTCATTTTTCAATTTGAAGAATGGGGAAATATTTGAGGTAAATATTGATATAGCAGTCTTTTCTATTAGTTAGTCTGATACTATCTACTTAAAAAATTGTCACGTTAACCTCAACTGAAAAAGCATCGCTGTGTGGATACAATTAAATGAGTCTTCCCACACAAAAGTTGTGTATGTGTGGTATGTTTTTGGTTTATATTTATAGAAGTTAAAAGCTATCTTTTTAGAGACATTTTCTCTGCCACAAAATCATGTATTATTAAATCAGTCTGAAATGACAGTATGACAAAAAAAGCCCTAAAAAGTAGATGAGCAGGTCTGTAGTTTCTTCATGATTCTTCTCAAGGATAATCATCTTTACTACCCTTTTTCATATAGTTTCACTGCTTGCATTGGGAAAAATGGAAACTAAGCTCTAAAAACTTATTATAGAACCAAAATATGCTTATGTAAAATTCCCATCACTTTTTCTCAAAATATACTAAAAGTGGATCAGAACCAGGAGGTTATAAAGCTTCCCTTGTTGGGGCTACCTGTGGTTGAATGGTTCCTGTGCTGTGCTAGTAAAGTTTGTCCTTTCTTTTTTCCTTCAGTGGGTGGATTTCATCTCTTACTGGCCTTAATAAGAGTATCCCGGTTGGCATTATGATGATAATCATAGCTGCACTTTTCACAGCTTCTGCTGTTATCTCATTAGTTATGTTTAAAAAGGTAAGTGGCATATCATTCCCCTCTTGTCTTTACTATGTTTGGTCTGAATTTTGCTTTCCTGCTGGAGAGATACTCTTTCACAAAGTAATGGGGATTAAATTATATTCTCGGGGGCGTGCCTTACTTATTAACAACTATACTTTTTTGTTTATACATTTGTGGAGTTACAAAATGCTCTTTGTAAAATGCATTTGTTTCCTGCAAGCTAAAATGGGGCAAGATAGCCCTGAATACAAGAAGCTGGGAGGTGAGCCCACAATGAAAGGGTAGTGAATGCACTGGACACTGTGATTGTACCTGTAGATGCCAGGTTATAATTTTCAAATCTGCGGTGATTCATCAGGCTGACAGTGTGATTCAGATGATTGCTAGGTTTCATCTCTTAGCAAAATCATTCCCAGAGAGAGATGCCTGGCACCTTAGAAAAGGTTTTTTATTTCTCTGCTTCTGTTATTTTTAACATTTTGTTGTCAGTTAATGATTGCGTAGCATTAAAGCTCAAAGAAAGATGACCTTTTCCCTTGCTTCCTTTTTGTGAATTTCCATCCAGAAGACCTAAGTTTATATACTAACATGCTAGTAAGTTTTTGATTTTGTTTAGATAAAATATAACTGAGAATTTTGCTGATGATGTGCTGGCAATTCTAGTAATGCAACCTCAGTTACAGTTACGTGTAAAGATTTTCATATACCCAAACTCTTCTGGCTTGTTTACAGTAAGCTAGAAATTTTAAATGTTGCCTGAAGGTGTCCATTCTCCTTATTTGTCTTCTGTGTAAGTACTTGGGTACAGGAGAAAGAAGCAAGAAAAGTGCATGGTGGAATATTTTTTTTACAGTCTTCTTAGTGTATGCACCTGGATTCTTTTCAAAAACCTGCATACTCAGATATGACCTGAGGTATCTTTATGGATGAGAAACAGTCATATCTGTAACAAAGTCACAACATTAATTTTCCTGCTATACTTGAATGAGAATGTCTTTGCAATATTATTTGACAACTTTATTGTGACTTGATTGATTATGAGTCAGAAATAGCATTTTAATTTCAATACTCGGGTAACTGGAAGTTACTCAGGATTTGGGGTTTTGTTGTACTAGAGATCATACACCATGTTGTTCAGAGTGTTGGTAAGTCATAATACCTCTGTTTATTCTGTGGAGCTATTGGTCATCACACTAGTTTAACAGATAACATACCTGCATTATTATGATATTTCATACTTTTTAATATTCAGTCATAGCTTAACACATTCTTGTAACTGTATCAATCAGATAAATTAATTTTTAAAAAAATGGATGTAGAAAAAGTTCACTAAAATGTTACTGACATGGTGGATTCAAAAATACTTTTGTTTCCTACTGTTTTCTTTAACCTGCACACTTAGCTCTTTTAGTAAGTTTGGCAAGTTGTATACAAATTGAGACAGAAGACATTTTTGTAAGCCATGAGCCCTGCATTACACTAATGATGCAGTCTGGTTATGTGTTTAAATATGTTATTTCAGGTAGCAGATACCACACACATTTTAGTAAAAACCTGTGACACTGCTCTGAACTTGCAAGAAGTTAAAGGTATCCCTACAGTCAAACCGCACATGCAGCACAGCAATCAGGTGGAAAGAAATCTTCCTGCTCATTTCTGGATCCTCCCAGACACATGAGCAAACCAGATTTCCCTGCCACACAGCTCTGCTTCATGTTTGAGACTTTGCTATTGGTCCACCAAGAAATGGAAGGCTCAGTGCCGGTTTTTCACTGCTTTTCCACCTCCCTAGGTGCATGGTCTCTACCGCACGACTGGTGCTAGTTTTGAGAAGGCGCAGCAGGAGTTTGCGACAGGAGTGATGTCCAACAAAACCGTACAAACTGCTGCAGCCAACGCCGCATCGACAGCAGCAACCAGCGCAGCTCAAAACGCGTTCAAGGGGAACCGAATGTAGGGAAACATGGAAAGTCATCATGGTTCTCTTCGATTTTACTTTATTTTCCAGTCACTTACTCTATTTCCTAGATCAAAATTCACACAGCATGTTTGTCTCTTCTGCAGCTGTGCATGGGCGAAATGGGAAATGTTTGGTTATTTTATTAGAAATTTATTTATTTTAAAAAGACAACCATTCTTTGCCCTTTAAGATGTTGCATTCTAGAATATAAAGCCTCCCATATTTTATGGAGGATAAATAATGTCAATAATTAGCCTGAGAATGAATTGTGGTATGTAATGATCAAATAAGTGTATTGAGAATTTGAAGGTTTTTTAGTGGTTCACTCTGGTATTTTTTTTAGCTTCAGGAAAGCACTTTGGATCAATTCTTTTTTCTTCATAAGAACTGTTTTCCCTGTTTCCACATCTCTTAATCTACCCCAATTGTTACGGTAGAAAGTTAGGATTGGCTGCTGCTTTTGCCATTTCAGCAGCTGCTGGAGGTCAAATACAAGTAGGGTAGATATTATAAATTCTTTTCTTGAGGTTTTTTTTAGGATAAGTCTTTTGATATAAACCTGTAAGTTTGCATGAATACAGTTACCTGATCTTGTTTAAATAGTGTTTTGGTCCAGAATTTAACCTGCACCACTTTATAATTAGAGCGTTTGTATCTATTTTCATGGCATATTCTCTACCTATGAGAAGTAACTATGGTGCATAAGCATTCTCTGTAATAGAATGTGTAATGCAGTGTACAGTTTAAGGAAGTCTACTGATGGTTTCAATCACAGAGCTGAATGATTATATATTTGCTATTTTTAATTTCAGTATTCATGTCTTGGGGTAGTAATTTTGCTGGAAAGGAACCAATATTGACTTTTAGAACACTAGTTTCTTTCCCTCTTTTATGTGCAGTGGTATTTTTGTTGGTTTTGCGATTTTCTGGGAGGGTTTAGGGGCTTTTTGTGTGTTTTTTGTTTGTTTATTTGTTTTGATTTTGTTTTGTTTTGGGTTTTTTGTTTAGTTTGGTTTTTTAATTTTTTTTATTTATTTCTAGATTTGTGTTTAATGGTGGTAATAAATCTCTAGCCTAGTCAATCACTCTGTTTGCTGGTTGTCCAAAAACCTAAATATACAGTATTTAATTTTCTAACAGGAGTATTGTCTTAAACCAAGCTTTTAAAGCAATGGTGTTTTACAGACACTTTATTTAATTTTAACATGAACTCGGCTATCTGTAAAGTGATTTAAGCTAGGGGAAAAAAGCTTTTAAGCTATTTTGAGTTGGAAAACTGAGAAATCTTCATCTTTAACAAAGTTAAAATTTAACTCATTGAACTGGAGGCCCAAGAGGTTGAACTGGTGCTGTGGAACTGCACAGTCCATAATGGTACATACTATTGTCATATTCTAGAATATAATCAGATCGTAGTACATCATCAAGTTTCTTTCCTTTGAAGACTATACTCTTGGATTGCCTCATGAGTCTTATGCACAATAGTTGGGCTATTCTTTCAAACTCTGCTTTAATAAATGAAAACAGGAAGGACCACGTCCCACAACCTGTGTAAGTATAAACTGTGGCTGAAATGAATTCAGCTCTTAAGGTAAATCACCTTTAGTCGGACAGCATAAAATCCTGAGACTCCTCCCTGCCCTGAATGTGTACCAACTTTCATAGGTGCTTTTTCACTACACTATGTTCGTAATAACAGAAGAGCAGTACAAAAAATGCAGCCCTTAGCTTAATCCCTGGATCAGTATTGTATTGTTAGCATGAAGCCCCAATTAGTCTTCTTTCTTTTACTAATTTTGTTAAATCCAACTTGAATTTGGATAGATGTCATTAGTTTCAGCTATGCTGAAGTTCATATTAATAAATGTACTTGCTTCTAAATGTTCTCTGCATCATGAAGTTAAAAGCAGTTTAAATATTCTGTATAATAGGGGCGCTAAAATTTGATAATAGTGGACATGCTAGCATTGAACTTAAATTTGTGTGGAATGTTATTAAAAGCTTTCTAGACAAAAGCCACAATTTTCTGTTGAGATCAGGCATCATCCTTCTAGCAGCTGTGCATTGAGATTGTTCTTTTCATAATCTTTTAAGCTTAACTTGAGTTTAGGAACTGTACTATGGATTACTTTTAAATCTAAATTTAAGCAATTCTCTTGGTATCCCTTGGATAGGAATCCCGGGGACATCATCCTTGTAATTTAACTGAAGTTGAAGATTGCATAATAGCATACATTACCAGAATATATTGTGAAAAAAAATCGGGAATAAAACCTGAATTTGGCAGGTAGATTTTTTTCCCCAAATGTTTAAAGGCACATAGTTAATGTTCTGTGTATAGGGAGTGTTGATTTGTAATGTCATGGCTTGAACGTACGGATTTAAACCTCCTAGTAAAATTCAAGGTTTGGTTACATGTGAATTGTTTAAAACAGATCTCCGACACTTTGCAGCCCGAAAGAGAGGGAGAAGTTTGAGTTTATCAGAACGCTGATATTTGTTAAAATATTTTGTACCTAACAAAATCTAGATTTTACAGTCTCTTACTAGAGTATGGCACCCAGTTGTCATTTTGTGGTATTGTGGCAAATTGAGTACAAAGTATGAAGT
>VZRW01007014.1:82823-103775 GCA_013398125.1 Aegotheles bennettii | reverse complement strand
GCAGATATTATAGTAAGAAGATGTGAGACCTGTTGCGTAAATAAGCCTAGAATAGAGAAGAAAGCCCCAGCAGGAAACATAAAAAGAGGAATCACCCCAGGGGAATACTTTGCAAATAGATTTTTCTGAGTTACCAAAAAGTAATCAGTTCAAGTATTTACTTGTTCTAGTAGGTACCTTTTTAGGATGGCTGGAAGCTTTCCCTTGCCATACCAATCAGGCTAGGGAGGTTGTCAAGATTCTGTTGGAAGAGATAATTCCTAGGTTTGGAATTCCTGAAGGTCTATCTTCTGATAAGGGTACCCACTTTATTGCAGAAGTGGTTCAAGGAGTGTCTAAATTCTACAATTCAAATGGGATTTGCATACCCCACAGAATCCACAGCCTAGTGGAAAGGTAGAAAGAATGAATCAGACCATTAAAAGACACACTACCAAACTGTGCCAAGAAACTCACCTTAAGTGGCTGGATATTCTACCTATTGCCCTACTGAGAAATAGAATCACCTCACAGACCAGGGAAGGGATAAGCCCATTCAAAGTCTTGTATGGTAATCCTTACCCAGTTAACAAGCATTGTAACAAGAAGTGAACAAATGCATACTAAAGGAGAGGGAACGATGAGAGATTATTTGCTGTCTTTGTCATGGGTTTCGCCATCTCTACCAAGGGTACCTTAACCAGTGACTTCTCTACCACTGGCCTCACCCATGCATCACTTCCAATCAGGAGACTCATTTTACATCTGGACCTGGAAGGAGGACAAGCCGCTGAAGGAGAAGTGGAAGGGACCGTAAACGGTTCTGCTGACCACCACAGTAAAAGTGAATGGGATCAACTCCTGTATCCATTACTCCTGAGTGAAAGACACCCCTCCCAAAGGACAGTGGACATTGACCCCTACAGAAGGACTTTAGTTGAAGTTGTCCAGAGTTGGCTCTAATTAATGAACTGAACTTGGGTAGCAGGGGATTCTTATCTTGAACTCAGCTACCTTCAGGGACTATTAACATTATTCTCTATGTTAGCAATATTAACCTTGGTAGTTTTAAGTTGTTTATGTAGAGAATTTAAGTTAATCAAAGGTCATGCTCATCCAGAGGAGTACGTTTGTTGAGCTTACCAATACTAACAATTAATTTAAGTGTCTACACAATGGATACACCCTACATGCCCTGGGAGAAAAACTTGCACGCTAGTTTGGCCCAGGAAATAGGTAGAACAAGTAACAAGTCCAATTGCTGGATTTGTACTCATTTTCCTGAATATCTGGAGAAAGGGATGCCTATGATTGGGCATATTCTTTCTATTCTTTCTAACATCTCCTGGGCCAACCTTTGGAAAAACACAACCTTCAATGTAGTAACCAAGTTTCACTTTCAAAGAAACCCCCTCCCAAAAGTCATAAAGGGAAAACACAAAGGGAGTTGGTAAGACATTACCACAGGAGGAACATAGATGAAGATCTAGACAAGACTTAAATGATAAAGGTAATGAATTTAACTCTCAAGGGGAGTGATTGATGTAGGTTTTACTTGAAATTATACTTGAAGTTTGTAGAATTTAGAGAAAAGCATGTAGTAGAGATACCTTGTTTTGGGAAAAAGTGCACAGGAGACACCACAGAGACAGTTAGAATAAAGCAGAGCCCCATAACACTCAGATAACAAGAACTGGAGAAAAAGAACAGAACAGGCTGTCCTTGAGACACAAGGGTGAGAAAGTACTCCTATTGGCGCACCAGCCATCTGTATGCCACAATGACTTTATTTTGGTGAGAACTGGCTCCAGCTGTGAGCCCTAAGCCAAGAGGAGTTTTAATGAGATTCACCTACTAAGTTTACATTAGCATACTAAAAACACACCCATAGGCTGGGACCGCCCCTACTCACAAAAATCCCTACTCACAAAAATCCCTCCTCTCTGAGCATGTGTAGTGAAATCTTTGAATACCATAACCTTAAATGGAAGTGAGAAATTAGTTGACCAATCATGTGTATGAGTGATAGAATATTGTTAATGTTAAATCAGGATTACATAATTTCTGTCTGTAAGAGTAGCCACTATGCTTCAGGAAGTCTAGCTTTGTGGGATACCATCTAGCTCCCTTTCTGCACAGAACTGGAATAAAAGCAAGTATCTCAACTCTGTGTGTGGATCGGCTTTGCACACTGTGTACTGGATGCGCTTTCAGAAAAACATGAATGTGTCTGCCACACAATATATACTTGGGGTGGGAAGATGTTTGGTGACAAATCCTAGTGGAGGAGTTTGGGATTGTCCCTTGTCCTAGCATCCTTTCCAGTGGGCATCGGGACTGATTTCAGAGGCTGTAGGAGTCAAACCAAAGAACACAATCACATATATTGGCTGAGGTTGTAAGGGATCTGTGCAGGTCCTTTGGTCCAACCTGCCTGCCTCATGCAGGGTCACCTAGAGAAGGTTGCCCGGGACCATGTCCCTTGGGTTTTGAATATCTCCAAGGACAGAGACTCCACTAGTCCTCTGGGCTACCTGTGCCAGTGTATGACCACACCAAATGGAAAAATTTGTTGTAGCATATGAAGCTGGAATATCATATGTTTTAATTTGTGCCTGTTGCCTTTGGTCCTCTCAGTGGACACTCTTAAGAAGACCCTGGTTCCCTCATCTTGATTTCCTCCCAGCAGATTTATGTATCTATATTGAGAAGACACCCCCAACCTCATCCCTCCCCAGGTTTTCTCTTCTCACTGAAATGTGCCAGCTTAAAAGCACCAGGGAAATTTTGTCTTCCTTGAGGGTCCTTGTCTTTTGTGTAATGTGTGTGTTGGTAGTGTGTCCACCATCCTACATAGTGCCTGCAGTGCTGTTGCTCTCTCTGGAAGTGGTTCAGAGAGGGAAATGAAGCTACATACCACCTTGTACACAAAGAATAAGCTAACTGGTCTAGATCTCTTCAGCTGGGTGAAAAATGGCTGAGGGAAGACATGACAGGGATGTGAAAATGATGAATGGCAAGAAAAGGCCATAAGGGCCTGACTCACATTTCTACTTCCAGCAAAAGACCCAGCTGTTCTCTGGGTCAGAGTGAATACAAAGAGGTGGTTCTTCATAGACCATGTAGTTAAACTATTTGCTGCTAGACACAACAGAACTTAAATGGTTTACAGCCACAGGTTCTTTTGTTAAAAATCCTTCCAGAAAAAATTCTTCTTGAAGGTAACCACACCTGGGAACTGTGGTGTGGAAACAACATGGGAACTGTGGTGTGTGAACAACATGGGAACGTGTGTGCCTCACATTGGGCATCTGTTTGTTCTGTCTCATTTTAATGGTCAAGGCGAACCAAAACTCAGCGAACAGAATTGCTCTCTATTACTCCCCTCCATCCTCCTAGGGGAAGATGAATGAGGAACAAGGAAGAGAGACTTCAAGGTTGGAAGTTAAAACTAAAACAGGTTTAATAGAACAGGGAAAGGATAGTAACAAGTCGGATAATAATGAAAAATGTGCAAAAATATACAAAAGCCAATTTCAATGGTTACTGATATGTATCTAAAAGTCCCTCGTGGCAGAGCCAACTCAGAAAAAGGGTCCAGCAACTGATGGATTTGGATCCTGCAGAGCATGTGGTGACACACAGACAGGACACACATGTATATTGGTGCCTGCAGCTTTGCTTCTGAGATCACCAGTGTGGAGCTGCTCTGCTGTGTCCTTGGTGCCATGACACCCCAGCTCTCTCCAGCATTAAGCCCCATTGGCCAGCACTGAGGTCTTGTTTCTGTTGTTGCACACACTGGGGAGTCTTTTCCAGGCAGAAGTAAATACTCTTGGAGACATAGGCAGCCAAGGCCAAATCCTGGCATGAGGAGCCTTCTCAGTGCTTCCCTCACACTCTTGCTGAATGGGGGTCAGCTGATGCTATCTCAAGATGTATTTTGGGTTGGAAGTAGCCTGATTCCCCTTTTACATTTTCCACTGACCAAGAAACTCACCCTTGTTCTTTCTTTCCCTCCCGAGTCCCTGCCTGTCTCTCTAGGAAAAGGGACAATCGAACGCCGCCAGCTGGCCGCCAGGTGCTTCTGCACCGACGACTCACCGCCAGTGATAACTACCGCCCAGCAGGTGGCACGCGTTCAGCACTGTGAACAGAACTGCCTTCGTCATCGCGAATAGAACCACCTTCAGCATCCCGGGAAGCAGGCAGCTCTGCTCACAGTGCTCTGATTTTCGCAAGGAAACTGTGTATATATAGGGGAGTTCAAGTGTATGAGTCACACAATTGGTAACATGAAAAATCAACGATGAGATAAAGGAAACAATCAAACAAAAGAAATGAAAAATCAACTACATTTATTTTTCAAACTGAAACATATGAGAAACTTAAATATTTTTTATTTTAAATTAGAACTTAAGAATTTTGTCAGAATGGGGATAACACACACCCAGCCATAACAGGCTAAAGTTGGTGCTACTTATCATGTAGGTTTTAAGAGCAGAACCCTGCCCCGGCCACTGCTTTCCTCAATGCTTTGATATCCTCCCTGCCCCATTTATTACTGCTTTCTTCTGCAGCTCAATAGAAAATTCCTTGCATGAAAAAAGGCTGAATCCCATAATTCTGCTGCATGTCCTTGAGTTGCATCTCAGATCGCCCACTGTGCTACATGTAACAAACTGGAGAGATGGCATTCTTCCAGCCACTTGTTTGTGAGATCCTGTTCACAGCAACCAAGGTTTAATGAATGCTGAAAGATGTCCAGTTCTTAGGAAGCTACAAAGCTGTATTGAATGTTTGCCACAGTTAGCAGTTATGGTATAAACTACCTAATGCACAAGCAGATTGTTTTTGTACTGTAACTAACTTACGTGAAAGGTCTGTAATACATCCTTCACACAATGCAGGTCACATTGCTGTCAGAAATACATTTATGCTTCCATAATTATAATCTGGTTACAGTTTTTTCTGTAACTGGACAACAATTCTGCTGAGAATGTAGTTTGGGAAAGGAAGACTCAGAAAAATAAACCATTGGGCAGCAGTTTCTACAAGCACCATGTATTCACTGTGCTGTAGTGGTGGAGTCCACACCAGATGTACAGTGTGCATTCCTGTGGTAACAGGCTGCCACCATGTGTCTGTGTCAGCAGGGAGGCAGAAAACATGAGGGCTCAAGTGTAATGCTCCAAAATAAATCCCTGACACCTGCAGAGTCAAACATATAGAAGTTAAGAATCTACAGAAACTGTTTGCCATTATAATACCGTAACCATACACTAAATCCTGTCCTATTCCTATTTAGTCTGCTCTTCTTTTCCTAGGTCTTTGATCATCCATCACTTCCACAGATCAAAGACTTGTGCATAGAAGCGTGCAATAGTCATTTCCTGAAGAGACTGCTAAATCCTGTTCATTTGTGTCATTTCTAGCCTTCCAATTTAAAACAGCATCCAGTCTTGGTGACTCCTAACATGCCATTTCCTCCTGTTGAAATCACAGGTGGGCAACATACTCTCAGGCCAACACATGATGACAGCTGGTTGATGTGCCTTGCTGAGTTTCTACCACCTGGTGAGACTCTAGAGCTTGTGTGTTTTATTTTTAGCTAGTTCAGTAAGTTAACTGACAGTATATACTACACTCCAATTCAAAAAAGTATTCCATCATACATTTTCAAAATACCAGAAGGCAAAGATTTTGATGCTAGGTCATTACAGTAATGATGGCTGCTGCAAAAGGTCATTGATATGGATGTTGCACCCAAGCAAGTGAGTAAAGGAAACTTTAAAAGTGCTATTTCCAAATGATCTGTGCTTGCTGTGAAAAGCAAATCATGACTCATTGGTACCCTCAAGCAGGGAACATTCAGTTCTAGGGAGAAGGAAAAAATTTTAAAAAGCCTGTAAGCTTGAAAGCAAGAACACCTTCACACAGAATGGGCAAATCCTATATAAAAGTTCAGGAAGTATTCAAGCAGGAGAGGAATAGTTTTCATTCCACACTAAAACACTGAGTGTTTGTACAGAATCTTTCCACTAGCAGATGTTTGCTATGGTGTTTTTCAAACCGTGAGCTGGTAGTTAATGTCACTAGGAAACCTGAAGGATAAACATTCATGGTTCTGTGCTGGGAGGTATGAGAAAACTTGCACGTTCTTTCATGCTGTTTTCCCTTCTATTCCTGCCCCCTAAACAACTTGCACGACGGGGCACAAACTGTACTAGAAAACAGAATTCCTAAAAATTCTCTTATGACAGTCTTTTGCTACTGTCCTATCATAAATCAAACCTGTGTGCCAGTGAGAGAGCGTAGATGGACATCTGTGTATTTAGGCCAAACCACAGTAGGCAGTGATTTAATGCAGTCACAAGCATATACTGAACAACCCTTTGCTATGGCAAGGGTGAGAGGTTTCTCCGAGCTTCCCCAAGCAAAGTTGGCTGCTTGTAGTGTCCCAGATTTCCTGGTGAGTTTTTTTCAGTTTCCATTGATTGTTTTTCTAAGTCATTAGTTTGAAACTCCTGTATTTTATTTCAATTGAACCTCCCACATGCAGAGAAGGCCCCATTTAGGTGCACTGAAGAGGCACTAATGCCTCTGTGTTAGAACAGCAGATCAAAATTGCCAGGAAGCCTGATCATTGTTACACAGTAATGCAAGAAAAATAAATGATTCCTGGTTTTCCCACTCCGCTGTCACTGTAGCAATTTTTTTCTCGCCAATGTAGCTATAGCAAGTACACAGCACTTACGTTGCCCCAGAGCTTCCCTAGAAAACAGCTCTGCTGTACTGTGCACAAATAAGGAACTGGCCAATTGAAGTAACAAGAGAGACTGGTTTTCTTTTGCACCTAACAAAACAGAAACGAATATTGCAGAAAGCTTCCTTATTCTCTGGTTTTCTGTCCTACCTGGACTTTTAAAGATTTTTTTGCACACACTATAAGTAGATAGACAGATCAATACAAAATTTTGCATGTGTGCACACACAAATGTATCTAACAACATAACAAATCCATCCTAGCAGAAGACGTCACTGTAGTAAATAATCAATAGTGGAAGAAACAAAGCTACGTATGGAGGTAGAACATCAGCTTAAAGAGCCTAGGCCTCTGTTAAGAACTAGCATAGGAAGAATTTAGGCTGCCACATCATTATCATGACATGAACATTCAGCATCCATGGCACGCAGCATCCAAACAGATTATTATCTTTAAACTACTACTCCAGGTATAAAAATACTGTATGATCACAGTGCTCATTACTGGGGTGCAGGGAATAAAATCAAAGTAAGGCTACTGTCCATAGTTACTGGTTATATCATACCTACATGTGGGGCTTATTCTGCTGTAACTAGTTTGACAGAATTTCATACCATTTTTTAAAAAACAAGACAAATTAATTTTACCAAGCCCACTTTCTTTACTTCCTTGACTGCACTAGACTGATTACTATAAAGGCCAGCACATCTTAGGGGAAACAACAGCTGACAGAAAGATGGTCTTCACAGCTTGTCAATGCCAACACAAACCTTGTTCATCTCCAAGGGCTCCATGGAGCTGGCACAGGGAAGGAGCCTGTTAAGCCAGCATCACCAGCTGGCTCCCAACACTTTCCTTCTGAAACAGTCTCAGGAGAGAAAATGTATGTAGGACTGGAATTTCAGAAGACACAAAATACCTTGAGTCTTAAGTATTTTTTCATTTAAATTTTAAGACAGGATCCTGTCATAGTGCTGAGTTCTTTTCTCATGCAGCTGTGGCCTGTGATATCAAAGATACACATTTTACATTAGGTATGAATTTCTATATGAGTTGGGTACCTAATCAGCCTTGAGGACAACATCTTGTTACCCAAGATAACTGAAAACTCTTAATAAATAGTACTTTCCTCCACCTGTGCTATAAGTCACATAACATTCAGCAGCAGAGATGAGATAATGCACACGCTCAGAGAATGAGATAAGCAAATCTTCCACAGTATCAGATAGAATTTGCCAAATTTCTGAATTCAGTTTTATGCTATTTTTTTCCTCTTCGTACTAGTCCCCTATAAAAAGAACTGACTTGCACTCAGTTTTCCACATGAAATAATTTCTGCTCAGCTGACTTTGAAATATAGTCTTCTCAGAAGGAAGTTCAGACCAGTAACAATTCAGAGGGTAAATAACAGCAGTGCCTCACCTTCCTGGACCACTGTCAATGGAAATATCCAAACCTGTACTGGCTCTGGGAAGATGGGATGGTAAAGAAAACCAGATGTCTGTGAAGAAAGCACAAATGAATGCTGAATGCTCTTAAGATTTTTACACATCTGAGAAATTAAAATGACTCACCCTAGTAGAGTTTTGATGAGCAAGGAGCAGCTGAAGGCCTCGTTGTTTCATGTGCAGAACATGTACTTGATTTTAGCAGCTTTACTGTTTTGTGAGATCTTAGAGCTGTGGGTTAGACTTGAAATTAAAAGTTGTAAAAGTCATAGTTTACAGCTTCTCATAAAGAACAGGAAACTGTTTTATAACAGAAAAAGGAGGACACGAACTTCTCTACAGTGGAAGCAAATTTTATATCAAGTTGCTTAGATAATATTCATCCCACATTAGGAATGAGTCACCTAAGGATTAATGAAAAGATTATTACAGTGAAATGATGCATTGTGTCCTGAGAGGATAACAGTCAAGTACAGTCACACTGCCATTTTACCAACAAAATCTGAAATGCAAATGCTTGATGAGAAGAACATGTGCTTTTACTAGGTTGTGCCTGTACTTTTGGTCACTGAGTCCTTCTCAATGCTCGCATAAATTAACCACTGAACACCTATAACGTTCTTAAATTCATACAATAGTAGAACATGTGTTTTTACTAGGTATGCTTATGTTTTTGATAACAGACCAATTCCTTCTTAATGCCCATACATATTAACAGCGGATACCTACAGTCCTCTCATATTCATAAAGTAGTAAACCTAATGGTGCTTGAAATGTGACATCAGACTATGCTTATGTATCCTCTGTCTTGGTTTGAAGTGTCCAACAAGGTGAAGTACATTGCTTCAGCTTTGCATTACTTGATTTGATGCAATGATCTTCTGTCAGGTCATACTGCTGTTTACCATATGTTGACTCTTGGATTTTGAAGGCTGCAGGTGGCATTTGCACAGCAGACATGACATCTCTTGTGTAGGCATTTATTTTGCATTCAGCAACAGAGTCTCGTTGGCTTGGACTATAGGATCTTCCAGATAAGCCAATATAGTCATGGTCAACAACTACTGCACCTCGTAAAAAGTAACAATCGTCTGTAAAAGAAAAGTAGCCATTAAATGAGATCGTTCTAGTTTACTGAAAGCAATACTTGATGTTAGTGAAGTGCTAACTTACTTATAAAAATTGTTTTGAAAAGTGATCAAGAATGTTTGAGTGACAGCATTCTGATAATGTGAATTTCCTGATTTCACCAAGCATCAAATGTTTGGCTGTATCTCGTTACATCCACAAAATAATGCTTTCAGTGTTGCACATTAAGAGGTTTTTTTTGCTAGGTCAATGACTAGCTTGATGTCTGTCCTAGTCACTTACTGAACTAACACATTAAATAAATGGACATGCATATTATTCCATTTTGTGCACAAAGCTCTTGCTGGAAAATCTAAATGCAACATAACAGGCTTTAAGAAATAAAAAAAGGAAAGAAAACTGTTTTATAGAATTTAAAGACAACAGTAGTGGTTGCTATTATTGTGCTACTGCTACTATTGTACTATTGAGATTCACTTCTATCCTATATATGGTTATAGTGTTTGATTTTTCCAAATGAGTTCAAACAAAATGACAACAGTCTGACCAGACAAATTAGAAGTGTAACTATCAATATGAGGTTATCACTTTTCTTTTGGAAGATGAGGTTAGAAGCTATCTTCTTGATCAAATGAGGACCCTACTGTGAAATTAAGTGTTCTGTTAAATCAGAAAAGCTGTTCAACAGATAAGTATCTTTATATAGGAGGCTACAAACTTCTTTGCAAGATATAGGTCCAAAGAAGGACCTTTGTGGGAGCTACTGTGGAGGTGAAACTGCACTTTTATGGCCATGTTTCTCCACAGATGTGTCCTAAATTTGCCTGCTTACACTCCTGAATCATTTGTACACTGAACCCAGAATATTCTTTTGAGTTTACTTAAACCAAACTACATCAAACAAGAAAAACAAAACGTTGCTTCAGAAACATTAAAGTACATATGCATAAGGTGTCCTGGAACCTCTGCCTGGCTGTAAGGACATCAAGGTAGCAAACAACCCAGGTACACCCAGACTGTGAATCTGTGATGCTCTATCAATGCACTGACTCAGGATTTATCTTTAGACCAAGAGTGTTACAAAGGGTTATGAAAAAATCCCTTCTGATTGCCCCTTCTTACATACGAAAGATTTTTTTCCCTCACATAAAAAATAAGTACTCTATCTTCAGGCTTTGCCTTTCCTCTTTAAAACTTCTGAATTCTCATACCTGAAGCGTGATACATGCAAGATACACTTCAGATTTTTGGAGCAGGGTAAGCAAAACAATAACACTCACAAACTTGGTAGGTCAGGTCAGTAATATCCTCACCTAAGATGTACTTTTTCCACATTTATTTCAGAGAGAACAGTACAAATGCTTTGTTCCCATCCAAGGTTATACCATCAGTCTGATGAGACAGCCACCAAACTTACACCACAGCAGTAGAAATAATAAATTGTAGATAAAAGTCCACACTTTTGCTAATAAAGCTTTGATACAAAGCTTTGTTACAAAAATACACACATTTCTTTATGGATGAAAAAGATGCCATTCACTGCCAAGTTTTAGTGCTCTCATCCAACTAAAATAATACTCTTTCTTGATTGATGTTTGGCTGTTTGATAAAGGCTGACAATTACTTTGGCAAAGCCTGGTTTACCTCTCTGCCTCTTTTCATAAAGATGTATGAATATCAGTCTATAAGTTTTGTAAGTATTCATAATCCATTGAATTTTTTACCTGTGTCGGACAACTAACTTCAGTCACCCCTCGGGAAAGGGGAGAAACTATGTTTACCTACTGCTTCTGCAGTATTTAGTGGCAAACATATTAGGCTCTGATCCTAATTTAACTTTTTATACTGTGACACAATTTACCAAAGTCATTGTAACAAAGGGACACTATCTGCATGCTTGATATGCAGGTGACTTCCTCCTTATGGATAAGCAATTTTATGAGGAACTGGAAGCCACAGAGTGATCATCCAACAGTAAAACCAGTGTCCTGGAGATGTGACATGAAGTTGGTATCTCAGTTATGAAATCTAACTGACAACTGGCATGAATGTCTGTTTCTCACAGGAAATTCCTGAATTAGTTTCAGCTTTGCAAATCCCTCAGTTTTAAGAGGTAATGGAAGAAATTACTGTCTGAATGCATTTGTGCATTTTGAAGAACCAAGGTAAACCACACATGCCAATAGGGTGGGAATTTGTCTACTTTTCAAGAACCCTGAACCAAAAAGCACCTTGTTCTGTGACAAAAGTCTTCTAAACACTGAGTACTCATTTTCCACAAAACGCCTGTGGTGACTGAAAGACAGCATGAAAGAAAAAAAACAGCTGCCACTGTTTGATAACATGGCAGCATTGCAAAAGGACACATTGAATGAATGTGTAAGAGCAAGAGTGGTGGCTGACTAGCCAATTCTTTGGTTCTTTGATGTAGTCTTTCTATTTTAAGGCTTTAGAGGGCACTCTTGTTAAAAAAAAGTCTAAATATGTACCATATCTGTACTAGACAGTCTAAGCAAAAAAAAAAAAACAAACCAAATCCCCAAACACTATGCTTCCATTGCACAAGAAAAATCAATGTGAAACCTGTCTCCATCAAAACAGAAACACAGTCAGAAAATGCTCTGATTACAGTTCAGCCTAATTGTACTTCTAGCATGTTTTCACCAGTCAGCATGAACAGGGCCAAACCACAGTTCAGAAACACTTTAATGGCAACTATTTTTACACAGACTTCAAACATGACTTATTAGCTGTTACAGATTTGAAGCCACACATATTCACTGTCACCCTTACTGAAGACTGCAATTATTATGTTGTTACGAGTGTTCGTTTAACTCATGTTGGTGAGTGAAAGATACTTGTTCGCTCTGAGAACCTAACCTAAGACCAAGACATGACAGAAAAGTAAAAAAAAATTCTGTACCTATAAAATACACACACACATATATATATACATATATACACACACACACCTTTTTCACTGTACCCTCTTACATACGGCTTGAGGTGAGACATCTTGATGGGTCTTTTCAACCTGGATCCTGTGGCATCTCTTAATATTGCACAGCCATTATCTGTGATATAATCTATAACACAAGGACCAACCCATTCTGACTGGAAGCGACCATCTTTCCACCAGTTTTTTCTTTGCCTGAGGACTTCATGACCAACTTTAAGTTGGAGGGTACTTAATTGCTTTGTTTTCCTTTTGACAGTGATCTCATTTCTGATTTTTTGTTCATCCGAAATATTTTTCTTCACCTGCAGAAAGATATATATATGTATTACATTTTCTTTTTTGAAAAGTAATAATGTATTTTCATAACATTGGTTAATAATGCACAAGCATAACACTAAGTGGTTTTGGACGTAATTCATAACATGTAGTGCTGGAGAGCTCTGGAGACATTGATTTTATCTTCATAAATCAATAATCCATAGGCATGGGTTTTCAGCTTCCATAGATGAGCAGACCTCTAAGTCAGATATGAATCTCTTGGCAATAGCTCTTTTTGAAGTCTACTCCCTCCAAGTACATATGAGAACTGGTACACTGGAATTTAGGGATCACATGCAAAGGAATAAAAAAGCCTAAAAAAACGCCAAAAGACCCCACATTGCTTTAAAAGGTACTTTACATTTCAAGCCTTTCCACCTTTTTTATCTTCAGTCTTACTAGTAAAATTAGAATATATACCATTTACCTGGCAATCTGAGGTTCTCTCTTCTTCTAGTACTTGACTGTTTTTTTTAGTTGCTTCAAATATTTTGGCAAACATACTGTATTCTCCTTCCACACATATGTTCATTGGCTCAACAACATGTGGGTTACGATTAAACATTTGGAAATATGGAGTGTTTTGATTGGAGTCCTAGTTAAATGGGAAACAAAAAGCAAGCAAATTTAGCATACAGCTTTGTAGATATTTTGGAGGACTTCATTCAAAAGAGGAAGAACCTTTACATACCAAATTTGTCAAATTGAAAGCATAGGCAATCGCATACAAATGTTCATCCCAATCATTTGGATGGTCGGTGCAGTATTTGTTAAGAAAAGCTTTGATTGTCTTGCATGTTCTTTCATTTACATCATCTGTCTGAGGATAAGACAATACAATTTGTTTCATTCCAAACAGTGCAAACAGTTCTTCATTTATCTTCAAAAGAAAAAGAACACAATTACTCTCACAATTTCTCTCTTCTGTATCACAGTTCAAATAAACAAACTCAGTTTTCCATCCCTTTTGTTGACAGTGAGTGAGCAAAAGTCTTAGATATATATTCCCAACAAACAGTCCAGGGTTGAGAGTGAGAGCTAGAGGAATCAGTATGGCTTAGAAGCCAGTAATTGATGGTTTCTAAACACATTTCTGCTACTAATCCAATTTGTCAATTCCACTGATTCTCTCAGAGATGATGAAATTGTGATTATGATACAAAGTGTGAAAAATTCTTTATAAACACTACAGGCCAATGTCAAAAATACCCTTAGCTATCTGCTGCACTGGACAATATGTGCTAATGAAATACAGCATGTTGGAGTGTGAAAGCTTGTGCCAATTCAACTGGGTGACAAAACCTGCACTGTGATCACCAAGGAATCATTTTGCTTTTTCTTTATCCAAAGAATAACACCCTGGGAAGTGTTGCATAATGTTACAATTGCAAATAATTGGTTTGTCATTTTTGTATATGCTAACTTATTTTTTTATTTTTCTTAATTAAAGAAAGATTTACAGTCCTTTTCATGAGTGGTCTAAAATTAAAATTTCTTACAGGGGAAAATGTATTTTTTCTTGAAAAGAGAGAAACCAGCCATGTAAAGACTTACCTGATAAACAAGCTCTTTCCCTTGATCAATAGGCATTTTTTGAGGTGGCCCATATAAGAAAAATACGTTTATTATTGCCTTAGCAATTTCAGCTGCTGAAGTGTCATGCAATGGCAAGATAACAGCCCATCTTGTAAACAAATCTGTCATAATTATGATGTATTTGTGGCTTTTCTTGGTAACATTAAAAGGTCCCATTAGATCTATAGTGACTGCTGTCCATGGGTCCTCTGCTTTGATAGGGTGTGTTTTGGGTGCTGTGGTGGTTGTATTCTTTGTCACTTGGCAACGCTGGCAAGCATATACCTAGTGGAAAAATCAGGGAAGATGCTATCAATAAAAAGTGATGGTGAAGGCTTAACACAATCAGCAGGATCATAAATCTCCACTGTTCCTCTGTAAGTTAGGTCAGACCAGGCAATATATAAACTTAAACCATATAAATTATATAAAACCAAACCAAAACCAAGAAACAGTGAAGACCAGGAGAAGAACATGTGCAGCAATTCATAGCTGAACTCTCCTGTGCCATGAACTTTCCTGTGCCATGTGCTCTAGGATGACCCCGATTGGGCAAGGAGGTTGGATCAGGTGATCCACTGAGGTCCCTCTCAATCTTACCAATTCTATGATTCTCCTTACCCTGAAAGCACTATCCTCTTTCAAGTAGACAGTATAAATTTGAATATGCATTACCATCTACAAATCCTAAATGAAGTATGAAGCAGCTGGAATTGAAAGAAAGTCTCAATCCTTTTGGTTCTACTGTGTAAACTGTGGCTCAAAAACATTGGCAGTGTACATAATCTTCCATGCATAACATGGATCAGCTTTATCTACAGGACAGAGTCCCTTTGTCCAAGTCTGAATTGAAAGCGAAGACTCATTTTGAGTTGCAGTTGCACACAAACCTGAAGTATTCGGGTGATGCAGCAAGCTGATAGCAACAGTAATTTGGCCATAAAGGACATCTACACACAGTTTCCTCAAGAATTACATTCTGCCTGGAGATCATGTCTATGTACTTTTGGGTGAAGGAGAACAAACTTTCCCAAGCAGTGATTTGCTTAACTATTTCCTGAACGTGCTTAATTGTAAGGCAGAGGCACCATTTTCATATTATCTGCCAGGAGCTGCGCTGGTTGTGTATCCTTGGGATGGTACACTGATACATAAAGATATGTAAGAATCCTTGCAAGAGGAATCCCTCTCAAAGACCAGATGTGCCGTGCATACTTCAAGGCAGCATGGCTCCCCAGCACTGGCTCACGTGTGGCAATATACAAGCCACATGGTCAGTAGAAAAAAAAAAACAGTAAACACTATGGTTTGTCAAGAAGACCATTTAAAGTTTGATTGTAAGCTTACATTTCCCCTCCCCCATGAAGCAGTATGGGTGCTTGCTGTATCAAAGTAATGACTACAAAATGTTTCTAACAGACTAAAAAAAATCCTGCAGTTACGAGACCATACCCACTGCTTGACGTCACTTGTTACAGAGGTCCAGTAGTAACTAGATTCCACTAAAGTCAGTGTCCTTGATATGCCATGATGAGTGCCAGCAGCATTTTCGTGGCATTTCTCAAGCACCTTTTTCTTTTCTTCATCTGAAACTACTACCAGGCGCATTTGTTTTCTGCCTTTTCCAACATAGAACAATTTATTGTCTGAAAGAAGAAAAGTACCAACAAATCATATACAAGTGCTTTGACTTTTGTTTAGTTTATTAAACTACTGGGCATGATTCGGCACAGAATTTATTAAATCAACTTCAATTCACTTCTGTGCAAATGTAACTTATTGTTTACAAATACTTCAATTATTTCCTCCAAAAAGCCAATTGCTAACCTATGTTTATTATCTGCACATTAGGCATTACAAGGGCAAGTGAGAATGCAGTGTTCCCACAGGAAGTCTGACTGAAACAAAAGCTTCTATGGGTGGGAAGGGGAGGCAGGAATAAGACATTGGCTGCCTGCCAGCGACCTGACATTGCAATTTGTAGCCTTAATTCCCCACATAAACTTGGCAGGTTTGATGGAATTGAGACAGCACACCAGACTACAAGGCTTATATACCTCCTCACAGGGATGCAACTAAGCTGTGAAGTGCTGGAAGGCTCTAAGGTGACAGATGGCAACACCATCCTTGCGATTTGGCCCAACCACACACAGCATCCTCCAGAACAGACCAAGCATTGTTTGTCTACAGCTGCAGATCTGGATTTCCCTTTCTGTAGTACTTTGAATTATGAGTTGCAATGGCTACATATTTACCCAGTATCTAGAACAACGTTTGGCTTTTAGATAGATATATAAATCCCTCCTGGAAAGAACTAAAGCAGATTGAGTTTCTGTTTCTGTAAACATCCTGTTATATATTAACAAGGGTTAAGTAGAGAGTTTGTTTCATAGAGAATACATATTAAAATCACAGTATGCTGCAGCTCAAGATCCCACTTTCCTTTTTTTCTACCAGCAAATCTTCAACTAAAAATCTATTTTCAGAGTAGTCTGAGAGAATATTTTTACCTTTGAAAACAAAGTTTTTGGCCGCTCTCCTGATTCCACTTCTTTCACTTGATAATGTTGTAGAATGATACTCCCCTGTTTGCTTGTAGTATGCAATCTGCTTCAGGTGGAGCCCACCATTTTTTCCACTACGAACCATTGCTACTCTGAAAAAAATGGACAGTATTTGTTAGGTGGAGTAACTGTCACAGGAGTACATCTTCAGTTTTTACTGGTTTCTTTGTAGTTCAGAGGTATCCTGATAATGTAGTACCTAAGAGAAAGTTACACCATCCACTGCACTACTTTCCATATCCTCACACTATCAACTTGAGTAATAAGGAACACTACTTGACACACTATTGTTCTATTCAAAGTTATTTTTGTCAACCTGTATTTTTAAACTTCTAAACAATGGGGACTTCCATGATATTCCTTGGATGAGGTGGGGGGTACTGAAATGAGACTAGAGAGAAAGGAATTGCTCTTCTCATTCCTGAGCATTTGGATACCTCTCAAATGCAAGTATGCTGGAGATCAGATGTGTCCAAAAAGCCATCTTAACTGGAAAAAACCCAACACATAGAAAAATAGGAAAAAACAACTCCCTAGACATAAACTGACAGAAATTTATTTTGTTCATTAATTTATCTGACAATTAGATTCTGAAGTCCCAAACCAGACTCTGCATGTAAGGTATCAATGCATTCCCTGACATGGGCTGACTTCCCCAATCACATTAATAAACTAAAATGTCATTAGTAAATGCATCATTGGTACTGGAAAAGTTTGCATGTAGAAAGAATAGCATCAAAATATTTAGTAATTAATGACAAGAAAAAATGTTCACAAGCAGAAAGATTCATGCAGACTATGTGATTTCAGTGATACTTTTTTCAAAATCTGCTTCAGCAGCAATGAAGATGTAGATGGAATAGCAGTTTGATCCCACTCTAACTGACGTCTGCAAGAGCAGGATCAGGGTTGTGGGCAGTCACGTCATAATTTCTTAGTGAATGCTAGTTATTCACAGCATTAAGTAAATTTCTTCCTTATCCTGACAGTGTCCCAAGACCAGACGATGTGACAACACACAGTCTACTAAAAAAAGTAATCAGTTTGTCTGCCCTATCTGCTAAGTGACATATAATTATGGGGAAGTTACAATATTCAGTCACTCTGGAATCCACATTATTTCATTACACATTGATGCTATTTGAAAGTCAAATGTGAAAGTCGGGATGATTATTTTTCAATTTATAGATTCTTACCCACCTTTACTACACTCGGAGTGGGAAGGAGGTAAAGAGCTCTAAAGAGTGATTATGTCTGCTTTTATTTACTCCATTTCTCCCAGAAAATAAAATGCTATATGTTATTTATAGAATATCACACTCTACATAAACTGGAAAAAAAAATTATGGTGTTATTAATGTCAAGTGCATGCCAGGAACTTCACATACAAACAGTGACAAGACATTGCCCCACTGAATACTTCATTTTGGACAACCTAGACCTGGCTTTCAAAACCAGCCAAGTCTCTTGTCATACATTAGCCTTTTAAAGTAAAATTCTCATACCTGAGAGAACTAGCACAGATAAACTTTTCACCACTACAATCCTGTAGATGAGGAAAGAGGATATTTCAGAACAGGCAAGGAGTGGAGCCAGAACAGAGTACTGTTTCTCTTGATCTTGGCTAGCAACTAACAGCAGAAAGGAAGGCAAGGCTACCATGATAAACTCATGTTCCTGGTGTTTTGAAGTCATCAATTAACTAGCATTTCTGACAGTAAAAGAGTACTGGTAAAGAGCAATTAGAGTATCCTATCTGTTACGAGCATACATATAAGCTTCATTCAGGGCTCTCCTGAAGGCCAGTCCTGCAGTTACCCAAGCATGGCTGGAAGTTAAAACTAGCCAGGTATGATTTATCACTTAACCACTAGGATAATGGACCATTTTGGCTTGACACAGACTTTCATACACGGTAAGAAAAGATGTTCCAGAACAATCTTTAGCCTTCTGGTACTTTCTCCTTGTGAAACTCTTGCCTGAAATAGTGAGTATTTTCCATGTAGTACATGGTTATAGGTTCTATCAAAATGATGTTGTACAGCAATAACATGCATCTAAGCAGGATCACAGCTTATAGTTCAGCTAAACAGAAATACTATTCTCATTCCTGCAATGGTAGTTTCTGTTATAAAAGTTTGGAAGAGTGTATATAAGCCAACGAAGAAATATTGCATTATGTAGTATCAATATACTTTTAATTTATTTATTAAGATTCTGATCTGGCAAACTGATAAGCGCTTCAATAGTCTGCTGGATTGCTGTCTAACAGGACAACATTAAATGAGTTTCCTTCCTGGGTATCTTAAAAAAAAACCCAAACTGAAAATAACAAATTAAAAAATCTTCTGGTTTTGTTACTTAGAATAAACCATATTGCTTCAGATAATGAGAATAAAGATTACTTTGGGGCCAGTTCTACAATATTTTTAACAATGATCTCAACAAGGGGATTGAGTACACCCTCAGTAAGTTTGCAGATGACACCAAGTTGGGCGAGAGTATTGATCTGCTTGAGGGTAGAAAGGCTCTACAGAAGGACCTCAATAGGTCGGATTGATGGGCTGAGGCCAGTTGTATGAGATTCAACAAAGCTAAGTGCCTGGTCCGGCACTTGGGCCACAACAAGCCAATGCAACACTACAGACTTGAGGAAGAGTGGCTGGAAAACTATATGGAGGAAAAGGACGTGGGGGTATTGGTCAATAGCTGGATGAATATANGGAGCATGTACAAAGAAAGACAACAAAGCTGGTGAAGGGTTTAGAGCACAAGCCTTATGAGGAGCTGCTGAAGGAACTGCAGTTGTTTAGTCTGGAGAAAAGGAGGCTGAGGGGAGACCTTATCTCTCTATAGAACTACCGTAAAGGAGGTTGTAGCAAGGTGGGTTTTGGTATCTTCTCCCATGTAACAAGCAGGAATGGCCTTAAGGTGTGCCAGAGGAGGCTTAGATTGGATATTAGGAAAGTTTCCTTCACTGAAAGGATTGTCAAGCATTGGAACAGGCTGCCCAGGGAAGTGGTTATGCAGATGTCAGGCCCAGTGACATGGTTTAGTGGTTGACTTGGCAGTGCTCAGTTAAGATCATGAAGTCCAACTGTTAAAGATCTTCTCCAACCAAAATGATTCTATAATTCATATGCTACTTCATAATGGATATGGTACTTTGCAAAAATCAAAGACTTTTACATTCACCAAACATTTCTTAATACTTTTGAAGCTGAAAAAGAATACTGCTTTACAGTCAAGGAAAGTACTTTGGCAAAGAGAATGAAACTTCTATATAACCAGGGCTCTTAACCAGAACAGTCATACCTGCTACCACTTAACTATTTTACTTTTTAATGCCCGTTTTCCCACCACACAACCACAATACTAACTGCAAAGCTGTTAAGTCCAGCTTTCGAGTACTTCCCCTACTTCTATCTGCAGTTCCTACCAGAAACAGGAATTCCCCACAGAGCTCGGTATACATCTCTTCTAACTAAAGTGCTTCCAGGAACCTGTAAATAAGATGGACACACTCACTTCCATCTTTCCCTGGCTCTTGCAAGCCTGAGCTGTTTTTGACAGAGACCTTTGCCATTTCAGAACATCTTCATTTCTTAGGTGATGTCAGCCCTGAAGATGGAGATACCTAGCAGGCCATTGGCAGCATTAGATCACATCCAGGCCTCTGTCAGGATGGAGCCTGCATTGCAGATGACAACAGTGATGCTTTAGAGGTGCAGGCAATTAAATCAGTGCACTGCCTTAGCCCCTGACAGCCACCTCACCAGCACCCTCTTTATCATTTACTGGGACCACCACACGAAGACAGGAGAGGCGAGCTGGCGTGGCCCCCGCAGGTCAGGCACAGGGCTGGGGCAGGGGACAGTGGAACCAACAGGACAGATACACTAAGCCCAGGGCTTATCACCCTTTATAGCGTCAGCTGTATCTCCCTTGAAGCGTCTCATCCTCGGAAGGAGTCCCGTCCGCCCTCAGTATCCTCCGGTGCGGTGACGTCAAGGCGATAAGGACGTGCCCAAGCCTTGCACCTGCTCGCCACCACGACTACGGCCCCCAGCATGCAACGCGCCGGGCCGAAGCGGCCGACAGCTACACATTCGACCATGAAGAGAACGCTGGGATCGGTAGTCCCGAGTCGCTACTCCCCGGCATATAGGTCAGGGGGGCGAGACTCACGCATGCGCAAAGCGACGTCGACGCGATCTTTTTCCTTCCCGCCCCCCCTCCCCGTCAATCCCTACC
>VZRW01007014.1:50352-71892 GCA_013398125.1 Aegotheles bennettii | reverse complement strand
CTGTGTGATGTACTCTAGATGACCCTGCTCTGGCAGGGGGGGTGGACTAGATGATCTTTCAAGGTCCCTTCCAACCCCTTAGATTCTGTGATTCTGTGATTCTGTGATTCTGTGATTCATTCTTAATCTAGTGCTTTCTGATTTAGGACAGATTCTTTCTGGGTAACTTCTTCTCTGTTTACCACCATCTTTTACAGGAAGCTGAATGGTTGATCACCACTGGGAATTTATTATTGCTTCACTTTGTTCATAGAACAGCCAAGGTAATTTCAACAGATATTTAAAGACCAGTTCTGCTGCGACATCATTGTTGAATGGTCTTAAGTAATGGTCTGACTAATAAATAACTTAACCTAAATTGTTTGATCAGATGAGCTTATAAACAAGTAACTGCTTACTAATTTTCTAAGTAGTAATACATGGATTCTCATTAATGGTATGCACAACCTAGAGCACCTAGTAAAAAGAACAGGAGACTGAGCTCTGAGTCTGTTTCTCTATACAAATTACTTGGCCAAGGTTTTATTTTCACATGACCAGTTAAAAGGGTACACACCGGTGTATTAGTGCTTAGAAGTACTTCTGACATATTTACATCTCTGTAAATATTAATTTTTCAGTGTGAAAATAAAGCAATGCTTTGTTGAAATTAAATAAGGAAACATCAAGCTGGCACGTATATTCTGCTTTCACGCTGAAGATTCACTCAGTTTTTGAAAGAATAAGTTTCTGTTTAAGAATAGTCTTAACGAAGGCTTTGTGGTTTTCATTAGCATTTTTGTCTGTCATAGTCATTTAATCAGGAAACTCTTGGGGAAAAAATAGCTGATGACAGGGATGGTGAATTAAATATTACAGATACTGGAGAAAAGATATACTCTGCACTTTACCCTTCCTAAGTTAGGAAAAAAATGCATTTAACAGTTTTTACTTTCATGAGTTATATTGTCTGTTTTTAAAATGTCTGTGTCAGTAGTTTGAAAATATCCCTGCTCCAAACATACATGTGAAAGTGTAGACTGTATGTAGGGTGCATGGTTTCATTTCTGATGCTTTGTTCAGAGGTATGTAAATGTCCACATGCTTTTTCTAAATGAGAAGTGTTTATTTTCTGTGCCTTTATCAAGTGTGTTTTTTCTTTTTTGTTTGTTTGTATATTTCTTTTAGGTTAAAAAGTTGTATTATCTCAGGGAAGCAGTGGCCTATTGTGCGTTTCTTGGAGCAGCAACTCAAACCAATAATGGACAAATGATAGCAGTTAAACACTGTCTGACAGACAACGTCATCACAGTGGCAACACCACACAAGCAACATTGAAGAGCAGGGGACTTTTGTGTTTCTGAGCAAGCAAGAAACATGCTCAGTATCTCAGCTGCCAAAGTGGCTGCAGTTTCTACATAGATTGCTATAGATCTTGTAACCATGTCTGTTAGTGCAACAGAGAATGATCCTCCTAGATTCTTCGTGGGTGGAGAAGATGGAGAAGAATTACTGGATTCAGCCAGATCTACAAATTACGAACACTTCTATGACCATGGGGAAGAAGAGGAGGAAGAGTATGACTCTGTATGTATTGTAGGGGCATATGTGTACTATTCTATATGTTCTCTAGCATAATTTTACTTCGAAATGGCATTAAACCACAGAAATCTAATACTGAAAACGGTGTTCTGAATTGGGAAATTGTTCATATTTGGATAACGATCTGTCAGTTATGTTTGGAAATGCAGCACGCTTCAAAAGTAAGCAACCTCTGAACTTTGAAGTAGATGTGCTTGACATTAGTGCAGAGTTTCAGGGCAGCTGATGTGCTAGCTTTTCGAACTTAGTTTGGATTCTGCGTATGAACTTGATGGCATAAGCCTTCATTTTATTTATTTGGATAATTAGACGCAAGAGATGATAAAGAATTTTCCTTTTGTGAGTGTTGTCAACTGCTGCAGAGTTAACTTTTGATTTTTCAGTTTGAACAGGCTCAACATTTCTTTTTTCATCACGCTGCTGCTTTCATTAAGATCGAACATGTTTTCATTCTTCTTCCTTGTCTTTGTGTGTAGAAAGCAGGTGCTAAATTAATCTGAAGTTATACCTTGATTTATTATTCTTGCAGTGTCCTGAATTGTATTAACACTGTGCTTACCAATTTTGATTTTTGAAGACAAACTCTTAATTTTGTGATGCATGAGTTGTCAAAAGTCATATTTTAGCAGTATTTTGCTGTTCTTTTATTCTGTAACATTTCACTACGGGGAACAGTCTAAATTTTCACTGATTGCAAGCATGTCTAAAAAAGTTTAAACGCAAGGAGGTGTTAATAAAACACTTCACCATGATTAAAAGTAATTTAAAAATGCAGAGTAGTGCAAAATTAGCAGCTTAGCTCAATTTAGTCAGTGTATTCAGCAAGAAAACTAATTGGCTATGTTTTAAAAGAACAGCAAGTTGCAATAAAGGATTGTTCTGGGGTTGTTTTTTTGTCTGTTTCTTTTTAAACAGAGGAGTAAGTTGGCTGTTGCAATTAGGAATGCCACTGGTGGCATGAAATTTTTAAAGGCTTATAACAAGAAAGAAAATATAGAGTATACAGAAGAAAAGTGAAACTGTGTATGCATAAAATAGCTCAGCAATCTGGAATGATATTTCCTGGTTTACTGGTTTTCGTCATTCACCAGTAGTATTAGGTAATGAGAAGCCTTGTGACTACTAAGTAGATGTAGAAAAATTAAATAGTTTAAAAACAAAATGCCAGTTAATTTCAGAGTAAGCCATAAATATTATTTCATTCAGATTTGATATTTCTGACTAAGATTTGATCTTGTGTGTTTATTCCTGACACAATACTCACAAAAAGTAGTGTAGAACTAGTGAACATTTTCATTTTTTGGAGTAATTTTTCGTAAGAATGCAGTGTGGTGTGCTGCCATGCTGCATTTTATTACCTCCTAGCAATTTACTTGATTAAAAACTAGATTAAAGGTAGTACATGAATTTTGACAGATAATATCTGCAGTTAGAACCCTGTTGTGTTCTGAGAAGGCTTAATAATTGCTTTTTTTCCGCTCCTCTCCAGCCACCGGAAAGGCAAATTGCAGTTGGGATTTGTTCAATGGCTAAGAAATCTAAGTCCAAACCAATGAAAGAAATTCTTGAACGCCTCTCCATGTTTAAGTACATAACTGTGGTAATATTTGAAGAAGATGTTATTTTGAATGAGCCAGTAGAAAACTGGCCTTTATGTGACTGTCTCATTTCTTTTCATTCTAAAGGTAAATCTTCTAATAATACCATAAATTTTTTTGACATCTAAATATTTTATCCAGTTTGAGGATATTTTCTTTATTCTTTTAGTTTTATTGGATTTTCCTAGGAAGCGATTAATTTGTCTTGTATAATACAACTAACTTTTAAAATACAAGTTTTTTAAACAATACTGTTTTCATTGTTTGAGAAAGTCCTGTCTGACATGGTATTTAAAATAGCTGTTTCATTGGTAAGTATTTGTGGAGCCAGTGGAAATGGTGAACTAATACTTAGGCCAGTAGCTGGAAGGCATTGTACTTTCTCAATGGGAGTGTTGGGTTTCTGGCCACTTCTTCATGTATCTCTGCTAGTACCCAAGTTCTTTTATGGGTCTGGGCAGTGAACCAAAGATGAATAGACTGAAGTTAAAAATCATATTTTCATGCAGAGGCAACGAAAGCCTTAGTTCTGGCCCTGTGAAAATGGAGGGCATGTGAAGTGAGGAGGATGGCATTGGAGACAGGACCACTACTTTTGGCAGCCTATACTGAAATTAGGCTGTAGTTTCATGATTGTCTTAAGCTAATGCTATGTGTGTCTATAACTGAGGGACTATCGTTCCACTTAAGCCATATCTCTGGTTGTATTCTAAAGATTGAATAGGAATGTTCCAAACTATTTACTGGTGTTGTATATTGTAGTTTTAATTTATTTGCCTTAATAAATATTTTAGGATTTCCACTGGACAAAGCAGTTGCCTATGCAAAACTCAGGAATCCATTCATAATCAATGACTTGAATATGCAGTATCACATACAAGACAGGTAGGTAACAATAATAACCCATAAAGAGTAAACTACTTTTAAGTTGGAGACTGAGGAAGTGCTGGTATTGCATAGCAACACTTTCAGTGTATTGTACAATAGTCAAAATTACAGTGAAAGTTATGTTTTATTAATGTGTGCATAGTTTTCTGGGTTATGTCTTTAGGTTTGTTTTTTCCTCTACTGCTTTTATATTGATACGTATGAAGATTTAGCAAGGTAGAAATTTGGTGATAAATTTGTCTAATGCTTAGAAATAATAAAGTTTAAACTCTGAAAATATGTGCAGCGTAGGTACGTATAGCACCTCTATGACTTCCTGTAACTGTAGAATTCATGTGACTTAGATAAGGCCTTTTTTTCTATTAAGTGGATACTTAACAATAAGTTTTTTGATATTCAAAGATCCTGTGATTATTCAAAATGAATTTTATTTTCAGGCAGCAATCATACATAGGCAAATATTAACAAAACAATAGTGAGCAACATACATAAACATTGGAGCCTTCTGAACAGTGCACAGACTTGCTATTTTAGATGCCTTCGGCTACTTTCCTGTATAAATTTTTAACCCTTAATGTTAATAATCTTGTTTAACAAAAGTATTGTTCTACATAAATTGCTGTTGCACTGCTGGAGTGGAGAGGACAGGACTGGCATAACAAATTCCATTTTTATTGATATTGATGAGATGATTGCAAAGGTACAGCTGTGTCAGTGGCCTTTAAAGCATTATATTAATGAGTATTATGTATGTAGACTTACCCTGTGTGAAATAAAAAAAAATTGCATGTATTTTTTCTTTCCTTACTCATGGACTGTAAAATGCAAATATTGGCAGGATTTGCTGTCTTAACTATGCAACGTTTGTTCTTTCTTCTAGGAGAGAAGTATATGGTATTCTTAAAGCTGAAGGCATTTTGCTTCCTCGCTATGCAATTCTGAACCGTGATCCCAACAAGCCCCAAGGTAAAAACTGATGACTAAAGTATCAACAATCAGCATCTCTTTGTTTCCACTGGAGAACAGGATGTAAATAGCAGAAAGCTAAATTTCACTTACTAGAGAATTAATTCATTGGTACAGAGGTTGATTTCTCCTCTAGTATTGAAAATATTGTTGTGGATTAATCCCTACTGTCTGTGAGGGCAGTATGTGAAAGTGTTGATGCTGTGTAAGCACTGTTCAGCAATAACTAAAACTTTAAGACTGTTTTGGTTACAGATTCAAAACATAGTACTGTACCAGCTGCTGTGAAGAAAATTAACTCCATCCCAGCCAAAGGCAGTACAAGTATGCATCTGAAAAGCATGATTCCAAAGCCTGGGATCACAATCGTCTTGCAGTCATCATAGAACAACTAGAATATAAGGGTCTCCAAACTCAAACTGAGATTCCAATATGTCACCAAAGGGAGCAGTATTCATGATGTTACATTACGCATAATAACTAATGATTTTACTTAGGAAAGTAATTGACAAAAGCAAGTCAGACTATTGAATACTTTTCCTTCTAAGTACAAGCAACTATGTAAAGGAAATTAGTCCAGACAGATCTGTAGACGATATACTCTGAATATAAACTGGAATTAATTTTTTCTTTACCTGAAGACAAATGTAACAGCTTTTTCTACTAAAATGAAAACATACAGCAGCAGTGGGAGATTGCAACGACAGGTCAAGACACAAAAATAAGAGAAGAAAAAAATGAAGAAAATATAAGTATTACTGTGGTGTAACTCTTAAGAGGTAGGGAATTTTAGGTTAAAATGTCTGCAAAATCTAGGTAGAGAAAGACTCATGCTACAAAAGTCAAATAAAAACTGCTGTATGCAGCCAACCAGTAGTCAAGAGGTTCCTGATTCTAGAGGACCTAATCCTCTGTGCAAGGTCCATCAATCTCCCAGGATGAGAGTTCTCAGCCTATGAAAAGTACTGTTGCATCTAGGACCACACTGTGTTCACGGTCCATCTGCCGTCCCTCTGTTATTTCAGAGAAGGGCACTGAAGAAAACAAACAGCCCCACCCCCTGTCTTCAAAGCATTTTAAAAAAAATACCACTTATGTAAGCTTGTGCATCTGTAGGAGACTATTTCCTGTCTGACACTGAAGGAAATCAACAGAAATCCTGGAATGTAGTATTAAAGTAACATAATGTAGATGTGGTACAGCAGACATGGGCTGAACATGTGTTTGTGCAGTCAGTAACGAATCAGTGAACCAAAAAAATACAATATTTTTATTTCAACCTACAGAAATACCCCAAATCTGTAATAATTTCATTCCATGAATGTATTACTCATCTCTGTTGCTTGCACTGTTTTTTCAGAATGCAACTTGATTGAAGGAGAAGATCAGGTGGAAGTGAATGGAGAAATTTTCCAAAAGCCTTTTGTAGAAAAGCCAGTTAGTGCTGAGGACCACAATGTTTACATTTATTATCCAACATCTGCTGGGGGTGGAAGCCAGAGGCTGTTTCGAAAGGTGAGAGTACTGTATTCTACTAAAGCTGTTGAAAAGTTGTAGATGTTGCAACAGAATTGCAGAATAATTCTGTCCTATCTGTATGTCAGCTTGGACCTGTTGTATCATGTCCTGCTCATGTTAGGAATAGTGGCAGATCAGAGAAATTAATTTCAGAAGAACATGTAGATTGAACAAAGATCCTTGTTCCTTCCAGTAGATTTGTCAGCCACTGCATATTCTTATATGTAAAAGAAACATACACTGTCAGTGTACTTTTAGGATCTTACAAAAATCTTTTGGGAATGATCAAATCCTACTTGCTTCATTTGGTACAGGAAGTGTTTTTTCAGGACAAGTGTGCTGTTTTAAGGAGTTTTAAAGTTTCTCAGGTAGTAGCCTATGAGTTTATTAATAGAAAAATATTAATTTCAGATTGGCAGCAGAAGCAGTGTTTATTCCCCTGAAAGCAATGTGAGAAAAACAGGCTCATATATTTATGAGGAATTCATGCCTACAGATGGCACTGATGTGAAGGTATGACAACTGCATATTCTTATTTTTATTTAGAACAATCAAGTGCTCTAAGAGCTGGTCAGTTTTAAAGATGAAACTTTATCTTTGTGTCAAGAATTAATTTTAATGACGTTTTGATCCCGTTCATCAGTAAAAAATATAATTCATATTCTAAACACAGTACTTGTAACGTAGAGCAGCTTTGCTTATGTTCTTGGAATTAAGTGCTGGAGGCTTACTGCTAAACACATTGTCTTTCTTTTTTGTATTATATTAGTGCCAGAACAGCATATTACTCCCCTGTGTAAACAGGTAGTTGCTGCCTAGATATTGTCTGATGGTTACAAAGAAATCTGAAATTGAAATAGATCTTACCAACTATCTCAGTATTCTAATTAATAGAAGTTCCTTAATAAAAGTTGCAGAAAATAATGTATTGACTTTATCTGTAAGTATTTTCACCCTTTTGTTCATTAATTTTCTGAACAGATGTAGAGATCAGGTATGAGGGTGCTAAAACAAAGCAATAACAGAATAGGTGTTAACCTAGCCATGTATGGAGATACCTTTTTTTCCGTTTGTGCTATTTTAAGCCCATCACAAAACATACGAAACTAATGTTTTACAATATGCATGAGAGATCATCATATTGACACAAAAAGTGGAGGTTTATAGAGCGTGAGATCTAATCCAGTCTTGGGCCTAAGAGCCTTTTCATAATTTGCATTTGACTTGTTCTACTTGACGATGCTTGAGGGGATACATTTTATGTTCTCAGGCAAATTCCCCTTTCTTAAAGTTGCTATGTTTATAGAGAGCTATACTCTTGAGATAGTTATACTGTGCAACACTTTGCAATAGATTAATTGAGCTTACAGACATCTGTGTAAGAGCTTTACAAACTGTTTCCAAAAAGAAAAGTTTCTTGCAACTTGAAGAGATGCAAATTACTATTTTGACTGCTAGTTGTACTGTAGTCATCAAGCAGTAGGTGTGGACTTTTAACAACCCAAATAAATAATGGATTTTTTTCAAGTAGCAAGACTGCCAGCTTTATATTAGGCATTTTCACCCAACTCACCCTCTTGTCTGAATTGACTAAATTGGCAGTATTTGCAATCATCTGGTTTAGTTGAACACTTTTTGAGTAAAGCTTAGAGTTTTGTTTTTAATTCAAGTGATGGTAACCCAATTTTGAGAGCTGCCGACAAGTCTCTTCTGGCATACGCCCCAGTCCTTTCGGTGAGCGTTGAAACTGCAGCAGAGTAGATAGCACAATCATTCTCTTAAACCCCTTCCATGGCATGCTAAAACTGTCATGCTAAAACTTAGTCCTGCCTAAAATATGTAAATATTTTTCATGAAGAGAATCAGTTAGTCCTGCAGCCAGATTTCCATAATCAAGTAAACAGAAATAATTCTCAAATTAATCTGTACTCCAAGTTCTGCATATGTTTTGGAGATGAAAACATTATTCTTTATCTCTGTACCACCATAATTAAGAAATTAATTTTTATTCATCAAGTTTTATAATTATTGTTTGACTTAACTTGTGCTCTAGCTGTTTTCTTCTCTTGCTCTATCCTAGGTTGTCAGTAAATGATGGGTGTTCTCTGAAGGCAGAGAATGCCATTGAGGAAGGTACTTCAGAGTGACCTTTCCAATGATGAAAGCAGCTAGTATTTTTTGAGGTCGTTATCACATTTGAGATAAATTTAGCAAGATGTATGTATATATGTAATGTAATTTAATTATTCTGTATCAAGAGTTCCTGTTTTTCAATAAAGGTGTACACAGTAGGTCCAGACTATGCTCATGCTGAAGCCCGGAAGTCTCCAGCTCTGGATGGCAAGGTAGAACGAGATAGTGAAGGAAAAGAAGTGAGGTATCCAGTCATCTTGAATGCAAGAGAGAAGTTAATTGCTTGGAAAGTATGCCTTGCCTTTAAGGTTAGCTAATTACATTAGTGTTAATTAATTGTTTATTACATAAAACTTCTGTAGTGTTTTAGTGCACAGAGACAGCAGTGATAATTGCTGCAGAACTCCTAGGAAGGTGGAAAGGAGAACTTCCACATCTTTTTTTAATCTAGAAGAATTCTTCCTTTAATGCATTGAAGCATTCTGGATGGGTTGCTTACGTTCCCTCAGTTTCCTGAATTCACATAATTGTCCTTTGCTAGTCTACAGTGTATCTGTTCTATGCATCATAGGTTCCTACATTTTGTTAATGGTTTCTAAGTTAATGAAAAAGAATTTTAGTAGTCAAGTTTTTGTAACTTTTGTTACCTAGTGTTTACGTTTGGCCCAACTAAATGTTAATTTGATGTTGACGTGACTAGGTCACGCAACTAGGTGTTGACGTGACTTATTTGAAGTGTTTGATAGTTACCATTTTGTATAGCTTTAAGATTCCCTTGTTCAAAACTTCATTCAATCTTTTACCCTCCTTTACTTGTCTTCTTAGAAGGCTGTCTTTTGGTCTGTGTTATTACCTGTGTGTAACTGTGATGGCATCCTAGAGCCTGTAGGGAGTGAACCTCTATCATCTAGCAAAGTGGTATTTGAGATCTAAAAAAAGTAATCTGTTGAAATACCATCTAGTATCCTGTACTAATAATGTTAATATTATGTCAGTGTCAAAACCATGCTGTCAAATTTAAATTTGGGCAAAATTGTTTTTATTGATATTTTGTCATTTCTTGCCTTAAAAATTATGTGTAGGGAGAAACACTGTCAGAATGGTGAATTTGTAGACCCTTCATTGCTTACACTGTAAATCTTGAAGATTAAGTTTGTGCACATGTGAACTTGATCTTCCATACTGATACTTCTAGGGATATGGTGAGAGGGTAAAATCAAATTTGGGATATGAAGTTAAAAATAGGAAGATGTTTGCAGGACCTGAGTGAACCTAATATGGAACTGGCAAAAGGTACTGAGTATAAAATGTCATATTTTTGTCATGCTTTCAGATGAATACTATGTTAAAATATGAAGTTTATTTAGAATAAGCAATCATAAGGAAGGTGATCGATGACTTGAACTTTTGTTCTTAAAAACAGCAAACGGTTTGTGGCTTTGATTTACTGCGTGCTAATGGACAGTCCTATGTCTGTGATGTGAATGGCTTCAGTTTTGTGAAAAACTCCATGAAATACTATGATGATTGTGCTAAGATATTGGGGTAAGAGTTTACTAATTTATTTCAGGAGTTTTGCCTATTCACTCTGTTGTATATTACTGTATATAGTTTATTGTTTATATTCCTTATAATATTTCCTTATAATAATTCCTTTATATTCCTTTATATATTCCTTATTCCTGAATGAATTCCGTAAAATTAATATGACATAAAATAAATAATTAAAATAAATAATAAAATGTTAAAAAGAATCCTAAATCAATCAATAAATCCTGAATAAGTTCCTTATTCCTAAAATCATCCAAAACATCTGAGTCTGAGTGTTTTGTGAACACTTAAAGCTAACTGAACAAGTATTTTGAAAGCTGGATTAAGTTCTTAAAGGTAGTTGAGAATTTTTTTCAAGTACCACCACTGGATGGTTATACTTGCTAATGTTTAATATGTGCCCATATTAATGTATGTTTTCCTTGATCTGAAGCTGCTGTTTACTTGTATATTTATGGATTTCGTACTAGTAAAACTAAACTGAGATAGTATCAAGGTGTCTTCTGTTATACCGTCTTTTCTCTGCTTCTGGGAGCAAAAAAAAAGGTATAACAGGGAATCATACAGAATTGGATAGTGAATTCTATGCCAATGAAATGTCCTCAAAGTAGGCTGATCCCATTTTGTCTAGTTAAACTGGCTTTACGGTAAGATTGCACTGATGAGAGACAGCATGACCTTCTGCATTATCAAATGGTCTGGGATCTTATTAAATGGAGCTGAAATACTAGATAACAACTGTAGTCCTGGTGATTTATTTACATTTCTCAGATGTATTTTGATTATTTTTTTTAAATCAAATTGTTATAGACATTGAATTCTCTGAAAAAAGTTATCCCATCATTTTTTTCTTATGCTTTATTACCTAAGGTAATACAATAAGGCATACATTAACAGTGTTCAGTATACTTTGATGGAAAACAGACATGGAAAACAGAACATTAACAAGATTTAACAACCTTCTGTTGCTGGAGGCAGTGTTATAATTTTGTAGTTAGGACCGTAGACGTTACTTGTTTTTCTAGTTCTATCACAGAAACTTTTGAGAAATTACCACTGAAAGTACCAGTTACTCTTTGATGTGAATGGCTTGCTGATTATCAGGGACTATCAGCTAGGCACTGGAGTCAGGTATCTGAATATTAAAATGAACAAGACTAAATCATATCCATGGAACTCTTTTAGGAACTGGAATTCAAAAACTGAGGTTTCTTACAAATCCAGAACCATTAGGCTTATGTTGTCTTTGTAGCATTTGTAGTAGCTTTAAATTGTTGTTTAAGTAGGTTTTTATTATACAAATAAAAGAAAAATATGCATCTAGAGACTCATGACTGCTAGTATTGTAAAACCACATTGATAAAAATTCATGTATGTATCATCTATTTGGTTTGGAGTTTGCATTTGTTGTGTATGCTGTGCTTTAAACTTAGTGGTTTTTTTCCTTTTAACCCTTTTTTTAGAAATATCATAATGAGAGAACTTGCTCCCCAGTTTCAGATACCATGGTCTATTCCTTTGGAAGCTGAAGATATCCCTATTGTGCCAACCACCTCTGGAACAATGTAAGAAAATAGTAGCTACATCTGAATTGTGTGAACTCCTAATGTAACTTCAGTGTGAATATTTTTTTCTCTTCACAAGGTGTGCCCACTTTGGCCTATGAAGGCTTGTTTTGTGTGATGAAAGCAAGGAGGGAATCACAATTTATGCCAGCAATCACAGTTTCTGACCCTTAGTCAAGCTGAGTATAGAACAGCAGATTTTCAAGTGTAGCGTCTTTTATGCATAGCTTCCTTCAATGCTAATCATTGTTCCAGCACCAACTTAATATGCACTTCTAATAAACATGCTAATAATCATGTTCATTTAATGAACCTCAAAATCATTGTTTTAAAAACTACTTCCAGTAGATATTCTGTAGTTACCCAAGTCTTAAAATCTGTATTTATATTTTATACCTTACATCATTTTCAGTTAACCTTATATTCTTGCATATCCTTCCCATCGTTTCTGTAGTTACATCAGATAACTATGACTGTCAATTGTCTTGATTCACGGTGGTTTTAATATTAAATAAAAGACCCTCATATATAGAATTGTGAAATACAACTCTGTTGAAATTTCAGGATGGAGCTTAGGTGTGTTATAGCTGTAATACGCCATGGGGACCGAACACCAAAACAAAAAATGAAAATGGAAGTAAAACATCAGAAGTAAGTAGAATCTTGGTAAAAATTAGTTTGGATGCTTTAGAAGAGAGCTCACTTCTTGTGGATGTGCAAGCAAATGAATTGACCAGGAACTGCATAATGAAAGTTGGGGGTTTTCTTTATTTGTTTTATTTTGAATTTAATTGGTGTTGTAGCTAATTAACAAATATGCATCTCTCTTTCTAAAAAGACAGTCAGATTTCTTGTGCAGACTTCCTTCATCACATCTTGTACCTTGTCCTGCTTGATCCTGATGAAAATGCATCTGTCTCTATCTATGTCTTTCTTCAAAATAATGCAGCAGAAAATATTTCTGGTTCACCATTTGACTATGATTTCTGCCTTTCTCTTTCTATCATAACTTCTTGTGTGAGCTGTCATCTTTCTGCACCACCTTTTTGTCTTTTGTCAAAGTTTGATGACTCAAGTTCTGACAGATACCATCTTTGTGTTAGCATTCATAAAATGCCTTACATAATTGGCCTGGAATTAGATGCAATTTCAGTAAAAAGTTATTATTTGTTTTGGGACTAGATTATTGCATTCAGAGATGCATGATTCAAATGTATAGGGTTGCTCAAAGATTAAGAATTGACATAGCTGTATATGTCATTGATATATAGAGTGTCTTCCCCTTGTATTTTTTATAACATTTACCAAGTCAGTAAGAGAACACTTTTAGTGTTGAAGTCTTTCTTGGAAAATGGAATTTAGGTAAAGAATGGCTTGGCCTCTGTAGTGTAAGGCTGAACATACTTTTCAAATAGTGTAAAGCTGCTAGTTTCAGACCGCTTGAAGTTTAAGAGCCACTTGTTCAAGTAATATTTTAATTTATTAACTGTGTTTTTGAATCAATGTTTTTTCCCTTAAAGGTTTTTTGATCTCTTTGAAAAATGTGATGGATATAAATCTGGAAAACTAAAACTGAAAAAACCAAAACAGTTGCAGGCAAGTTTGTCCTTATTTTCTCGCTGTGTTATTTTATAAGTAGACAATAATTTATTTAAGTAAATTCTGTTTCCTTTCTTTAGGAAGTGCTTGATATAGCAAGGCAACTCCTTGTAGAACTTGGGCAAAACAATGATTCTGAAATTGAAGAAAGTAAAGCAAAACTTGAACAGCTAAAAACTGTGTTGGAAATGTAAGTGTCTAATTTTCAGGCTTCATAGCAACAAAGTTGTATCTGCTATTTTGACCTGTTTGACCTGTTAACCATTGTAATCCAAGCAGTATCAAATAGGTAATGATATATTAATTCAAGTACAAGGTTATTCAAGAGAAAGGATATAAAGTTTGACATTATGAAGGAGAATTGGGCCATCTCTCTGTTTTTAATCCTTATCTTTTTAATTGAATTTATTGCTTTATCTAGTGTCTCAGTATACTTTCTACATTAAACAGTGACGTTCTTTGATCTCAAACTTTATCATCTGTTATCTTATCTTTATCTATGTTTTTAAACTTAAAGTATTTGAGTGCAAGGTCTGCTTCTTGCAATGTGTGACATAATGAAGTCTGATGGAGCCAGTAAGAACTTTCACTATGTCTGCTGTCTGCTTGCAGCAAGCTTGGAGGATTCCAAATGAGGCTTTGTATGTTAAGCCTGAAATATTCAATAATTAAAAAAAAACAAAAAGAAAAAAGAAAAATCTAAGGCTTCAAGGCTTTTTAAAGATTCAACAAGATTTAAAAAAAAATAGCGCAAAGACAGTTATTATAGAAATTTATTACAATTGTTTGAAAATTGTTTGAAATACCGAGTTCTGCTTGAGAACTTGTGTGGCTGGCAAAATAGTGGCCATCTATACTGGCAGATCAGATTCTGGATGCCAATAGCCACTATAGTTGTGGATCTGAATAGACAAATGACTTGTGTAGATATCTCTTTTTTTCTATTTTGTCAGTTTTATGCTCAGTATTGTGAAAAAAATAGTAGATAGTATTGTTAAATGTTTCATTATAGAATGGTTGTTAATTCTGTAGTTGTTCTATGGTTGTTGAATTAGGTTTATTCCAAGCACAGCTTCAGTAAGTAGTGGTTAAATGCACAAATCAATGACCAGCGTAGATTTACTATGTCCTGTTACAGAAGCATAGCAGGTTTGAAGGAAAATATTTTAAATGTTTCTCTCCTTCTTCCCCTCTGACTTTACCCTGTTCCTACTTCAGGTATGGTCATTTTTCAGGCATAAATCGCAAAGTTCAGTTGACATATCTTCCTCATGGTTGCCCAAAGACTTCCAGTGAAGAGGAAGGTATTGTATTACTTTTGCACCTAATCACTTAATATCAAGTGTATTTACAAAGTCACAGACTACTGGTGTAACGTCTTGATGTTAAGCAGAAGGAATATGTTGTTTTGAATTAGTGTTTGTATTGTTGGCAGATATTCAGAGTCTCTTAGTCTGCTGAATCGTACACCTAAAACTATGTAGTAAATTTGTATTCTAACACTGCTTTTTTGTAACAGAAGAGTAGGGTGAAAAGAAGCTTCAGTGATTCTTCAAAAATGGTGTTTTGGGGCTGGGATGGGAAAATCTCACTCAGCATTTACTGCTATCTTTAAAACTTTTATAAGCTTTTCTGGCCCTTGACCCATGGTTATTGACTGAAAAAACTGTAGGGTATTTAGCATCCATTTTTTCTTTCTCAATTTACTTTTTACTTCAGGTTTCATGCTAAATGTTTTTCTGTTATGTTTTCTCCACGATTTATCTACTTCAGGTTCCTCTGTTTAAATGTCCATTTAGTTCTCCAGTTCAATATTTTCTTAATGTTAGAATGGTACTAAAGATTCATAATGTTGAAGAAATCCTTTACTGAAGTCCTGCATAGCCCAAATGTTTTTGTTCATATGCAAAAAAAACCCCCCCAAAATTCCAATATACTTAACTTCTCTCTCTGTGTACAATTAGATAATAGAAGAAATGAACCATCTCTGCTTCTGGTTCTAAAATGGGGAGGAGAATTGACCCCTGCAGGCAGGGTTCAAGCAGAGGAGCTTGGAAGGGCTTTCAGGTGTATGTATCCAGGTGGACAAGGTAAAAAAAAAACAAAACAATAAAAAATAATGTGTTGAGTAGCATAAATCTCTTTTGAAGATAGTCAAGTGCAAAGTGAGTATTTGAGCAAAATGTTTGTTTCGTAGGAGATTATGCCGGATTTCCTGGATGTGGTTTACTTAGATTACATAGCACTTATCGACATGATCTCAAAATCTATGCTTCCGATGAGGGACGAGTTCAGATGACTGCAGCAGCTTTTGCAAAGGTGAAATTCTATTTTCAATTTAAAAAAATTCAGTGTTCTCAAGTTTGGTTTTTTGTTTTGAAGACTGGGGAGATTTATGGCATATTAGAGTCCATAGTGTGTAGTGAGTCTGTGTTTTAAAAGAAAGGTATTTTCAAAGTATTTAGTTCAATGTGAAAAAGTATCCAATTAATGTGCCAAACATTTTAAATTCTTTGAGCAGATCCTTACGAGTTGTAATTATACAGCCCTAGCAATATACCCTAGCCCCTTCCATTAATAACCTCCAAAATCATAGAATAGTTGGAGTTGGAAGGGACCTTAAAGGACTTAAGGAAGTTCCAACCCCTCTGCCATGAGCAGGGACACCTCCCACTGGACCGGGTTGCTCCAAGCCCCATCCAGCCTGGCCTTTAACACTTCCAGGGAGGAGGCATCCACAAATTTCCTGGGCAACCTGTTCCAGTGTCTCACCACTCTCACAGTAAAGAATTTCTTCCTAATATCTAATCTAAATCTACCCTCTTCCAGTTTGAAACAGTTACCCTCCTGTCCTATTCCTACATGCCCTCCCCATCTTTCCTGTAGGCCCTCTCAGGTACTGAAAGGTTGCCATAAGGTTTCACCTGAGCCTTTCTTTTCTCCAGGTTGAACCATATTTTGTCCATTGATTTGTAACTTTATAGAGGAAATTAGAGGGTTTGAAGCTGTTGGAAATATTGAATTAATAAACCACTTTGCATATATTTTAGTGGGAAATTGTACAGACTAAATATTCATCCTTTTTTTTGGAACTAGTAGAAGTAGTTGTAACAGGAAACTTTTTACTTTGGACCTGTCAAAATGGATACATAATAAGAAAGACATGGTGGCAGTATAGTATGTATCTTGATACTTTATAGTAAAGTATTTTTTTACATTTATCTTTGTGAAATTATATAAAAAAGGTGATGTTTAAAAAACATGAACTTTTTTTTTCAGTACAAATGTGAATTTATAGGAACTATTAATATAGAGCACAGAATTCAGAACTTCCTACATCTATAATGCATGCCGAAGTATTATTTTACCCCTCTTTGTGCTAGGCAAATTTCTCTTTTGCTCCTCCTCCCAAGTACCCCTTGCATGCAAAATACTTCCACTTGCTAATAATTTATTCACCTATTTCCTTATTTCAGTAATACAGATCTTTAATTGTGTGAGAGGACACAGACAGTGCAACTGGTACATAAGGTCATTTTAGGTGAATGAGTTTCAGTAATAATACAGAATGATAGAGAGATTTAGGTCAAGGGACCGTCTAGTCCAACTCCACACAGCACAGGGCCAGTTTGGATGAGGTTGCTCAGAATCATATCCAGTCAAGTTCTGAATATCTCCAGGAAAGGAGATTCCACATTCTGTCCAGGATTTTAATTCCACCCCTCATTCTCAGGTCATGTCTCTGTTCCTCCCAGGTAGCCTATCCCTGCTTCCACTTCCTAGGGTCACTTCAGCAGATTCTAGGGAGCATACTGTATGATATGTTACCATCACTGTTGCACTAACTGTAAGAATCCTGCACACCAAGGCATTTCTATGTAACACAAAGGGCCATTTCTGTGCAAACATCTGCATTGTCTGCCAAGTCCCTGTTTATCTAACCCACAGGCAAGTGATACAATCTTGAGTTTAAATTAGTGTTTTGAGTGGGTTTTTTAAGACTCTTATACTCTCATCTTTATCTGTTTGCCTGATTAATTTTGTATTTTCTTCAGGGACTACTGGCCTTAGAGGGTGAGCTGACTCCTATCCTTGTCCAGATGGTAAAAAGTGCTAATATGAATGGCCTGTTGGATAGCGACAGTGATTCTTTAAGCAGCTGTCAGCATCGTGTTAAAGCAAGACTCCATGAAATTCTCCAGAGAGACAGAGAATTTACTGCTGATGATTACGATAAGGTTAGCATATGATTAGTTTTCTGTGAAATGAAATAAATAGCCACGCAAATTCTTGTATAAAATTAGTGAGCAGTAATTTTATGTATCTATTTTGAAACATTATTTGTGCGCTTGCAAATAGTTGGAACTACAAAGGAAGCTGTACCAATTGTGATATTAGATATTTTGAGCTGTCTTGCAGTTTGAGTAATCAGAATAGCTACAAACTTTGAAGTAGTAGATAGGGACCTCATTCATACATCTTTTTCACTGTTCCATTAAAAATAATTATTCAAGAAATGAAACTATATCTCTTATACTTTCTGTAATCTTCACTCTGTCAGTAGGGTTTTACAAAATTTATTGCCTGCCCCCTGCAGTTGTTATAATATTTAATCTGCTACATGGCCTTTTTTTTAACTCTTAAGAATACTAAGATGCTGAAAATCAGTAGAATACTTTCTAATCAGTGAAAGGAAATGTCTCATTAATATAAAAATTGACATATTGATATAGTTTATGCTGACTTAGTACAGAAGACACATGATTGTTCCTGTTTTAAATGTAAGTAATGTTTGTTATTGTTAAGAAACTTCTTTCTCTTTCAGTTGCCTTTACTCTGTCTGGTATAACAACTAAATATAACTCAAATGAGTTAAGCTTAAATGGCTATTTTCTAAAAGGTATTGAGGGCAAATTATTGAAAAATAATTTTGCCACCCTGCGTGTATATTCTATGTGGATTTAAACATACAGATTAAAAGTATCATCCAATCCGTTGCCAGTGGTGAATTCAGCTGTGCTTGAAAGAAGTGAGAGGGCACAAGGTCTCACGGATTTATTTTTCTTCCCTCTTCTTTTTGCTATATAGATATAATAAGATTTGAAAGGTAACTGGAACTAACAGAGCACACTCTTCTAAGATAGTCAATGAAAGTAACTAACTAACCTTTCCTATTGATTTACTTGGTCATAATAGGGAGGCAGGAACCACTAAGGTAGGTAGAGGACAGAGCTTTTCCATATCCAAATTTTCCTATGCATTTGAATAAACTGGGGAAAGTGCAATATGTGTGTTATGTATATAAATTTTTATCTAATATAATTTTTTGCTTACTTTGAATTATGCAGACTTTTCTGAAAAAAATAGGCTAAGCCTCACTTACATGGGTATTGATTGTATTATTTTTAGTGACACTCAACTTAATGTTGATAATTTGTAGCTTCTGCAATTCCTATAATTAAGTCAGCTCTGAAGGACATCTTGTATGTTCTTGATATATGTGCTTTTGAAGGGTTTCTTTGTGTTTGTGTGCTGCAGTCCTAAAACAGGAAGAGACAAACTTTTTTTCAGGTGTCAGTTACTGTTGCGAATCTGGTTCTTCCTTCCAGTTATGTTAAGGATGGGACTTTATAGGACGGGAAGTATTTTGTGAGGCAAGTAGCCTAACAATAACATATCTTACAGAATTTTTTATAAGCTTTTGAATACAATAGTTACTGTTAAGGTTGTTATGGAAAATTTTCAAGGACATACAAAATTTTAGACATCTTTTCAGTTCTTTCAAATCTAAAAATTTTTTTTAGATAATTTTGTGTTTATCTCGAATTTCAGCTTACTCCATCTGGAAGCATCTCACTGACAAAATCAATGCAGGTTATTAAAAATCCTGTAAAGACATGTGACAAGGTCTATTCCTTGATCCAGAGCTTGACTTCTCAGATCAGGCAAAGAATGGAAGATCCAAAGTCTGCAGGTACTTCAGCATTTTTGTAGTTGTATTTAGTTCCTTTTGTTTACCTCTGAGAGAGAATTGTAACATAACTTTTCTTCATTAAAATCAGTTCTAACAAAACTTTAATCAACAATGGGTTAGGGATTTTCACAGTGTGATTGCATATGCATTTTAGAGTAAAAAGCAGGAGGAACACGGGATCGTATTGCAGGTAAGGGCTTTTTGTGGGTTCAGAAGTTCAGGCTAGTCATCAAATGTTTGCAGATATTTTTGTTTTAATTATTTGAAACTCAGCAGTCCACAAAAGAAATATGAAAAGCAAATGATACTAAAGCCAAATTACACAGATATATTTTTGTATTTTGTATCTTTGCTGAAGATCTATTGTTTGCTGTATGATATGCATAGTAGTATTGCATGGAGTGATGCTTAATACTAATGGTGGTGAAACCATGACACAGGAAGACTAGAGCTGGAAGTGACCACAGTGCTTTTCTCGTACTGTACACAGTATCAATGTTTTTTGTCTATTTTGGCTAATCTCCTGTTCTGTGATGGGGATAATCTATCCTTTCTACCAGTTTCTTGGCTCTTGCTGTTGACACGTGTGAGAGGGACTAACAAGATGAGTGGTCTGTTCTAAAACAGAGATGTGAGCCTTCTCCTCTTCCTCTCTCCTTTAATTTTCTTCCAGCTTTTTTTGGATTGCTTTTTAATATATATGATCTGTGCTGTAGGATACTTCATTTTTGGTGCTGTAGTTTAGCTTAAAGGGCCAGTGGTGCATTTTGGCTGCAAAGCTTTCTACTATCTAGATGTGGCTATGTAGCTGTGACGCTTTCAGCAGTAAAATGAACCATATGCGCATCTGCTTAGAACTAATGCAGTTAACTTATTTGGTCTTTTTTATTCTTCTGTATTCAACTGTTACCACCGCATAATTAAAATTTCCCTTTTGGTACTTGGATGGTCTTGTTTACTTATATGAGATATGTGTCTATCCAGATATTCAGCTGTACCACAGTGAAACACTAGAACTGATGCTGCGCAGGTGGTCCAAACTGGAAAAAGATTTTAAAACAAAAAATGGAAGATATGATATTAGCAAAATTCCTGATATTTATGACTGCATAAAATATGACGTGCAGCACAATGGTTCCTTAAAATTAGAAAACACAATGGAATTATACAGGCTTTCAAAGGCTTTAGCTGACATTGTGATCCCTCAGGTAAGCATTGTACGTTGTTAAATAGAATAAATTGTAGAATAAATGCTTGTTCAGATTTCATGAACACATCTATTCTGTCTTTTCTGTTGAAGGTTCCTGTATTTTGCAGTAATACAAGCCTTTAACATTACTTCTTACCTTCTGGTAGCAAGCTGATTATTTTTTGTAAAAAAAAAAAATTGAGTCATAATTCATTAAGCTGTGTTCAAAGTGAATTTTTCTACCAGTTTAAGCTGTGAACATGTCTGCTTCCTTTACTGCAGTATGAAACGAAGTGGGTCATCTCAACCATTCATCACAGATTTAAGGAGAGCCCCCGTGAAAAACTGTGTATTCTGAAATTGCATTTAATTTCATTTTTCCTGCTTTTAGAAATTTCATTTTCAGGCTCATTGCAAATGACACTGTTAATCTTCATCTATCTAATTTCACTTGTTTTAAGCAATTTACATTTAAAAAGACCTGTCTGCTGCTTCAAAATGCTAACACTCCCCGATAAAAATGTACACATTAAGATTCATAGAGTATCAGTCGAGAAGCAGACAAGTTAAACTTCCATATACTACAGACTATTAAACTCAGGTTAGCTCTAAAATGTTGTAGGCTGCAGGACATGAATTTGTTTTGTGATGAGAGAAGAGAACAGACCAAAGCTTTCTTCAAGTGTCCCTGCAGCTATAGAGCACAGTTGTGAGAGAGGTATTGCCCATATCGTATGAAACAAGTGAGGGAACTTCTTCTTCTTCTCATCTCTCAAACTCTCTAACAGCAAGGAGGACAAAAAGAGCAATGATACTGAGTATATGTTGTATTATGTGGGCCTGTTAAGCTTAAATTTTGAATAGTGTTAGAGAAGGGTAGTTAAAAGTGAGGACACATACTTGTCCTGGTTTTGCTGTGACAGAATTCTAAAATCATTTTTCTGTTCAGAGAAACTGTAGTTTTAAGAAACTTAAGAG
>VZRW01007014.1:28823-50276 GCA_013398125.1 Aegotheles bennettii | reverse complement strand
CAAGCTGGCCAACCAACGTATTCCATACCATAAATGTCACCCTCACTATAAACAGAGAAGTTGCAAGGTTCCAGGGGAGCTTTTACAATGTCTGCCTTCCTGAGAGGGTCCTGTCCAACTCACCAGTCATCCCATGCCTGAGGCCTGCTCCTCCATTAGCTGAGATTGCCTCTGGAGCTGTTGTGCTCGCAGTGTTGGCATTCAGCCCTCACTGCTAGAAGTACTCAGCTCATGATTGCTATCTGAAGCTGAGTGTAACTTTGTATGTTGTATTAGCATTGGGGGTAATATTAGATCATTACTATTATTCTACTAAATCTGTTTTCATTTCAACCCACGGGTCTCCTTTCCTTTCCCGATTCTCCCTTCTGGGTGGGGTGGCGTCATAGAGCAACTGTCTGGCCTACGACAATACTGAAGAAAGAAAAACAAAGATAACTTGATAAGCCTACATAATGCAAAGGAAAAGTGCTTATGTTGCTTTCTAGGGTAACCAGAAGATCCATCATAATGATGACAGTGCTTTCATATCATGTGCATCATGCTTCATGCTCCTTCTGAAAGAGGAGATTTTTAAAGTATTGTAGATACTGTAACAGATATATTTTCCAGTTGGATTTCACTATCATGTCTAGTATTACTTGAGGTAAATAGGAGATCTTCTGTGGGTGGTTTACCCCAAACTAAGATAGACATATTAAATACGTAATGTCCTCATTATTGACTGTTTAAGAAAAGAAAAATTACTTGAAATCAGGTGAGATGAAATGCATCATAGTTATCTAAATCAGAGGATGCAGTGTGGGGAGGGGGTGGGAAGGAGGAATAATTCCCTAGATGTTTTACTTAAGAAAAAGAACATCATACCAGAAGATGAAATCACTTTTGTGGTTTAACTAGTGAATGAAAAACTGTTTTCTCTGTGTCAAATCAAACAGCAAAAACATAAACCCCTTGCTACTTGGAGGGATGTCAGTAATAAAATATAATAAAAATGTTAAATAAAACAGTTTGCAGCTAAGGCAAACGGACAGATGAGTAATTTGCTTTAACATACAAGCTTTGAATTAGAAGCATTTTAATCTTTAACTGAATCTTAAAAATCAGTTTCTTTTTACACAGGAATATGGTATTTCTAAGGCTGAGAAACTAGAGATTGCTAAAGGTTACTGCACTCCTCTTGTTAGAAAAATCCGTTCTGACCTTCAAAGAACTCAAGATGATGATACTGTAAATAAGCTTCACCCTCTGTAAGCCTTTTACTTTTTTTACATCGTTACATTAATTTCCGTAAGACTTACTGGAGACATTCCATAGCTTTCATATTTGAAATGTCTTACTAGCTCATGGTAATTTTAAATGTATGATTTATTTATTTGTTGTGAGCTATTTCTAAAACAGACACATCTCATTATGGTCTAATAAGATTATTTTTTTTTCTTTCAAGTTACTCTAGGGGTGTTATGTCCCCTGAACGCCATGTTCGTACCCGGCTGTATTTCACCAGCGAGAGTCATGTCCATTCCCTGTTATCCACCCTTCGTTATGGTGCCTTATGTGATGTAAGTTGAACACTTTTTCTGTTAAAGCTCTGGTACTTTGAGAGGAACCAGAAAGACTCAATTTTACTCACACTGTATCAATTGAAAGCTTAGTTTTCTTAAGTGACTTTGAAATTTATCACACTTTTTCAAACATTTAATTTCCTATTATATATGCAGAGACATATTTCAAATTGCTGGTGTGCGCATTGGTGGAAATCAGCGTGCCCTTGAAAGTAATACTGATTTCCATTGGTACGTTCAGCTCTCTATGTTACGGTCTCAAAGAGAGTTGAAAAGGGCAGATAATCCAATTCTTTGTCTTATGTGGTCACCTCTAATTCTTCCAGCTCTTTCCTTCAAGTTATCATTTAGGGTTCTCTTGAATTCACTCTTGGACTGGCTTACTATTTTTGACCATTGGCATATTGTCAAGACATCCCTACCTGACTTCAAGAATGCTCATGTAGTCCAAAGTTTCTCCTTTTCAGTGGATTGTTTTACTTTCCTATACTGTCATAGAATACCTTGAAGGTGATGCGTTTTTCTCCATCCAATTGGCTTTGAAATTAGGGATTAAAAAAAAACAAGGTCTCCATCTTCAGAAATTACCTAACTGAACTATTGGGAAGATGAATGCAGCACCACAAAGCCTACATGGCTGCTTCTGATATTAAGCTTGATTAATATACTAACTTCTGAAATGCTTGTATGTTGACATACTTGCTTCTGGAAATGGATGAATTCACTCACTGGTGGCAAAAGCATTTTTAATCCTACAGCAGATACACTCCTAATTTTAGACTGATAACCTTTCAAGTTTCCTTTAATGTGGATCACTAAATGTATTTTTTCTAGCACTTGAAAAAAGGTAAGTATTAATTTTAAATAGTTTGGGATGTGATGATTATTTTTACTGTATATACTAGAAGCCTTCATTTACTCTCCTGTTTAACTGGTAGAGCAATATCTAGAAACATTTTCCACAATGTAGTAGTTGAAATGACTTTATTGCAAAATTAACAATTCCCATCAGGAGAGTTTAAAATGGTGCATCTGTCTACAAGACATATAATCAATGGCAAAAGAACATGAAAGATACACTGAAATAAAATATTAAAAGTTCTGATGTCTACTTTTCATTCATTTGAAGAATAATTTTAAGGCACCTTTTTTTTTCTGGTTGTGTCTCTGTTTTTTCCTTAGCTGTGGAAAGCTTTGTACTTCTGCTATGAGTGTAAAATCCATGTAAATGGGGAAAAAGGGAAACCATCAGTCTTTTTAAAGAAAATAGCTAGTTTTTATTTTTTTATTTATTTTTTTTCCCCTTCATAAGGAATCAAAAGATGAACAATGGAAACGAGCTATGGATTATTTAAATGTTGTCAATGAACTCAATTACATGACACAGATTGTTATCATGCTTTATGAGGATCCAAACAAGGTATTTAAAATGGATAAATATTTTCAGAAACAAGTAGTGTGTGAAGTAAGCTATGTGTTAAAGTATAAATTTATTTCATAATTTTTCTTTAGGAACTGTCTTCAGAAGAACGTTTTCATGTAGAGCTGCACTTCAGTCCAGGAGCCAAAGGCTGTGAGGAAGATAAAAATTTACCAGCTGGATATGGATATAGACCTGCCTCCCGAGAGGTCATAATTATGCCTTTCTTTAAAGCAAAAGTTAGGTTTTCTAGAGGTGGACATACCTAAAATAGTGGGAAACTGTTACTTTAAAAAATATAAATGTGATTTTTATTTTGGTAGAAAAATATCTAGTAAAATATAGGCAGTCTCAATGTATTTTTCCATTTTGAATGGACACTGAAGTAATGAACACAGATAATTTGGACCTTCTGTGGCTTTGCCAAAATTTTTGCTAGAAGTACAAAATATTCATTGTAAGAAAAGTGTAATCAACATCAGTGTCGCATAAATGATATTCTGTCAACTGAAATAAGTGTTTAAGAAAGGTAGTTTGACATGTTTATGAATACAGATTGTTGAGGAAGGATTGATATTTTCAAAGATGTATGGGCAGGTTTGTAGAGTTACCATTTATTTTTTGAGAAATGAATGAAAGCAAAGCTTGGCTGAAATTTTTCTGTTTACTTGTGGGGCCAGGATTTTATTACTATGTAAACAGAAAATTGGAGTTATAAGATACGTTTCTTGAACAGTGTTGTTAATTCGGACCATTCTATCATGTGTAGTAGTAGCTGGTTAGGAGCAAATATACATAGATTATTAAAAGTCTAGAGCAATTTGTGCAATCATATGTGAATTACATCTTGTATTTTTAAAATGGGCTTGCTTTATGTTGTAATGTATGCAGCTAAATTGAAAATGAATGATGTATTATTTGTAGAATGAAGGCTTGAAGAAAACCTCCCATAGAACTGATAGTGATGAGGAGGCACATGCTTCTAAAAGAGATGAAATGGATCGGTCAGTAGTGATGTTCAAGCCAATGGTATCAGACCCAATTCACATACACAGAAAGTCACCTCTTCCAAGATCCAGGAAGATTGGTTCTGTTGAAGTAAGTGTATATTGTTTTAGATAATGTCTTTCACAGAAATGTAACTTTTGCTTACTCTTAACACAACAAAAACAAGTGTAATTATGCTTTTGATTACACAGAACCAGTTACATCTCACAAATGTGTTGTTCTTATTCTATGCGAAAAAACCCATGGCAGTAATTTGTCTGAAGGATTTTTTTTGTCAAATTAATTACTATTTTACGATAAGACTTACTTCCTTTTCTCTTTTTAAGCCATTTAGAAAAGCCAGTATTTGACAATGAAGACTTTTTCACTCTAAACCTACATCTTCAAACTAACATACATTGCTTTTCTATTCATCCTTAAAAGACAGCTGCTATTAAGAATTAAGCAAACCTTCAGGGTGATTGTGCTGAGAGGGAACAAAGGGATTGGGGGTGGTAGGGGAGGTACAGGATGTGAGACATGTCTTCTGCTGTATTTGCTTTCATGTGGGGTGAAAGTGACTCCACTTGTCAAGCATTTGAAAGTAAGAGAATAAACTGGAAGTTGGTTTTTTTTTAAGTGGCTGGGGTCTGTGTTACATGAATTCTTTAACATCTTGAACAGTCTAGTCTGCTGTCTTGAAGGCCATGACATCTAGGTACGCTTCACAGATAATTGCTTTAATGTCACAGAGGTGGGGGGATGCACGGCAGTATCACTGGTATCAGTTGTACAGTAGAGTGGCAAAGCTTCAGATGGTCCATAGTGGCACTTCTATGATATTAATACTAGAAGCAGACTAACAGCTTCTTACTGCCTCATTTTCAGTTGCTTGAAGCCATAAAAAATGAAGATTCACACCAAAAGCTTTTCCTTTCATGTTTGTGTTGGGAGTGGGCTGTTTGTATGCAGTGAATGTATTACAGATTTACAAGTAACTTGATTTTTGGTAGTGTGGAGAGAAAAAGATGCATCGTTCCTTTCTATAAGGATATCTGTGCAACTTCATATGACTTCTATAAATTAACAGAGATAATAAATGTGAATGTCTTACATTTTCTATTTCCAAAACAAATGCTCACAGTGTCAATGTTTTTGATTTTTTAAAAGCTGTTTTCAGTATGATCATGCAAACTACACAACTTAATAGTTTATTATATTACTTCAAACTTTTAACCATTTTCATTTTCATAAATTATTAGAAGTTGCTTTCAATAGGTATCAATAATAAAAACTGCTAATTTTTCATAGAATCATAGAATGGTTTGGATTGGAGGGGACCTTTAAAAAGCATCTAGTTCCAGCCCTCCTGCCATGGACAGGGACACCTCCCACTAGATCAGGTTGCTCAAAGCCCCATCCAGCCTGGCCTTAAACACTTTCAGGGAGGGGTCATCCACAACTTTCCTGGGCAAACTGTTCCAGTGTCTCACTACCCTAATAGTGAAGAACTTCTTCCTANGGGCCTTCTCTTCTCCAGCCTGAACAACTCCAGCTCTCTCAGCATGTCTTCATAGGAGAGGTGCTCTAGCCCTCTGATCGTATTTGTGGCCCTCCTCTGGACTCACTCCAGCAGGTCCATTTCCTTCTTTTGTTGGGGGCTCCAGAGCTGGATGCAGTACTCTAGGTGGGGTCTCAGGAGAGCAGAGTAGAGGGGCAGAATCACCTCCCTTGACTTGCTCGTCATGCTTCTTTTGATGCAGCCCAGGATATGGTTAGCTTTCTGAGCTGCAAGTGCACATTTCCAGCTTGTGTTTTGATTCTCATCAACCAACACCTCCAAGTCTTTTCCTCAGGACTGCTCTCCATTCTCTGCCCAGCCTGTGTTTGGGATTGCACCGAACCAGGTGCAGGACCTTGCACATGGCCTTGCTGAACTTCATGAGGTTGGCATGAAATTTGACTGTGCAGATAACATGTTCATACGGAACGTGTTTCAGCATTCAGTGCTTGTTTATTATTATCTGGAAGAAAATAGACAATTTAAAGAAAACATACATTATGAAACCTGTAGGGCAATTATCTCTTCACCTGTGTCTGTTAATTTGAAAGGACACTGTCAGGTGTGAGAATATGTGAAAGTTTTAATCTCGGGTGTAGTCAGCAATATTTACAGAAGGATTGCAACTGTGATTGAGTCATGAAAATAAAAAAATAGCAGAGTTCTAACAGTAAAACAAAAAGGTAAGGCTCACTGGCATTGGAAATCAAATTCTGTATTGTTAACAATGTTGATTGCTAATGATATATAATCATGTAGGGCATGGGATACTCTTAGCTTGACACTGTCCTCCTTTGAAGTCTTAATAGATGTCCAGCATCAGATAATTTTTAGGGCTTTTTTAAGGTTGGAAAACTACTACCAGTCAGAATGGTGCCACTACCAGTGAGTCAGGTCTAAAGTCTCAAAGGTATTCTAAAAATGAAAATCTTTTAGATAAGGTTATGAAAGAAATGAAAACTCTGAAGTAATAAATATGAAAGTTTAATGTACTTAGAAAACTATTAAACAGTATGTCAAGGATTACAGATGCCCTGCTTCAGACATGTGGGAAATTCTTAAAATTATTAATAAATTATTGATAGCAATTACTTTTCTCTCATATATAATATTTACCAGAGATTTTATTAAATTGTGTTAAAAGATGTAATTGGATTAAAATACATAGGTGGAACTGGTAACTTCCTAATATTGGAATATTACTCTTCTCTGTTTGTTGTTTAATAGTTTTCAAAGCAGTATGTAAAAGGGTGCAAGCAGATTGTTTTTTTTTGTTTTTTTTGGGTTTTTTTTCTGTTCATTTGGCTCTGTTGAATCTAACTTTGCATGCTTTGCTGTTTTTTGCCCCCTTTCTCACTTCCAGGAAGAGAGCCCCCTGAGTGTGTCTAGCCCAGAGTGTATTGGTACCTGGCTGCATTACACCAGTGGTGTGGGTACTGGGCGTCGAAGACGCAGATCAGGGGAACAAATCACTTCTTCCCCTGTCTCCCCTAAATCATTGGCTTTCACATCCAGTATTTTTGGCTCATGGCAACAGGTTTTTAAACTTTACTTCATTAAACATTATTATGCATTCCAAGCAACAACCAACTGTCTTTAAGGACATCTAATCCCTTGTTATGGATTATGTTTGAAACAAATTTTTCGACTTCTTAAAATTACTTCCCGAGAATGTTTGGGGGAAAAAGAGCAAGTGCATGTTTTTCCACTGAATGTGTTACATGTTTTCCTAAAAATTTGGTTTGTTTATAGGAATTGCAAATGTTACCACAGTAAAAAAGATCTAGTCTACTGCCTAACGAAACAGATTTCTGCTTTGGTTTAGTTGTCCTTTAAGACTATGAAAAAAGCATTGCTTAATTTGGTGGTAGGTAAATTGAAAAACTTTTTTTAATAATTGCAACCAATACCGTTTAAAATAATTTATTTGGTAGTTCATCTTGCTATTCAAAACTTGTTTTGCATATATCATATTTTCAGTGGCCTGGTATTAACTATTGCAGGGAACAAACTCTAGCACTAATAATTCTCTCCTTCTTTATCCGGAGGTATCTGAAACTCCCAAAACAGTACATCATCCATTGCCTTGTACAATATTTTGAAGATTTTTCTAAATATTGTGGGGAAAGGCAGGAAAACAAGAAACAGTAAATTTTTTGAAGTACCAGTGAAGATCTAAAGATTGTTTAGTATGTTGAGATACTGTTTACATGCATAACAATGGATGGTGTTCTGTTAACCGTGTCCTTTTTCTTTGAAATTTTTCATAATTTCTTTTTATTGTGGAAAATTCTAAAACTGTTTACATAGGAAGAGTTCATATCAGTAAAGGCTGTGACCAACTGAAGATTACACTGATTGAGCCCGTGCATGGATCAGTGTTGTTTGGTGTCCTCAATAGCTTGTCTGTCTTTCCTTCCCTTCCCTCCTTTTTTCAATACAGGTGCAGTTTAGGAGAGTGCATTTGGTAAAATGAAATAAAATAAAATGTCTCAAATGTCTGTTCTCACATCTGTCTTGGTCTGTGTCCTTTCTCATTCTGAATGCTTGCTTTGCACCACTTCATTGCAAGGAACTCATGTGAAATGGACTCCCTTCAGAAGGGGACATTGCATGATTTTTCATGTTTCCTTTATGTATTTTTTACTAACACTTATCATACAGCTTATTAACACTTGTCTATCTGAAACAGGCTGCTGTATCACGTTAAATGGACATTTCATGCTTCGGTTCTACTTTCACTTATTTTTCTGTTTTTTGTGTCCAGGTCCTATCAGAAAGCAATAGTAACTTGCGAACACCAAGAACTATTCTGGAACAAAAGCAGAGTGGTCTAGGTATGTGCCTACAATTGAAATTTTCTTTGATGTTCGCAGCTTTTCATCTGCCCATTGATCTGCATAGCTACATTCTTTGAATAGTTTTTATTTTAACAGGACTGAATAGTACTTGTTATCAGTAATATATGCTGAGTACCTATGAACTGGACAATTTTTCTGCAGCAAAAGCTTTTAAATAAATTGTAATTGAAAAGAGCAGATTATTTGAGGCTGTTCACACTGCTGACTCTGTACTGCTTGCAAAAGGTACACAGGATTATTTTTAACATAAAGTAGGTTTGTAAGATAATGTAGTTAATGACTTGAGTTTTGAGTTTTATAAGAATCTTTTTGGATCGAAATGGCCTGCACTAGAAACTGTTCACTTCTCTTGAACATTAATGTTTCCTACTGTGAGAAATTGATGGAATTTAAGTTGTTTTAGTGAGGGAAGTGGAGAACAAACCTCGAGTTTCTTGATAATATCAGGGGTTTTGCACACTTTCCCTCTCCTACAATATGTTTCTTCCTTTCAGCTTTAGAATTAATCACTCTATAGTTCAATGAGTTGTTTCAAATTCTTTTCATTCAAGTGGTGCTTTTCTGTTGCATTTTTGAAACAGGCATACATATGACTGATATGCAAAAATATTAAATATTGCACTACTGTAAATCAGTATTGCATTTTTTTCTGTGTCTTTTCATGGGAATAATGAAGTGTAGAAAATGCATAACTGCTAAATTGCTATATTCCTAAACTTAGAAATGGCTTTTCCTTTCTTCATAAATATCTGTATTTTTTGTATGTCTAATCTTTCTGTGACACTTTTCTTCCTATTTGATTTTTCCCTTAGTAAAATGCATACATCAAGTGCTCTTGTTTATGAAACTCATGGTTTTTATTGTGTGCTTACTAAAGCTAAACAACTTTTCTTCTGCCAGTGTGTAACACAATATGACTAGTGGACACAGATGTATTTCTGTGCATAGGTTAAGATACTACATTTGGTGTGAAAGTATTTTGTCACAGACCAGGCACCAATTTATTTTGGCTGTGAGTGGTCACATGTGCTGTAATATTTCCCCTCACTGGGCCATTAAAAGTAATGAAAGGAAGTATGACTATATAGATAGTTGGTTTTCAAAAAAAAAAATCTGCTGCTACTTATCTAAAATGTTAAAAAATAAGTTCTGAGTGAAAAAAACACTTCTCCCTTCAACTAGTGAAAACTAAGGGAAAAAAATGCAGTATTTTTTTCCATTTTGTTTATTGTATGTCAATTTTATTTATGACTGATAATTGTAAAAGTTTTTTGTATTTCTGTCTATGGCTTTCACTGTTTGTTAAAACTCCCATCCTAGTGGCAGGAATGTATGAGTTGCAACAAAAATACTCTCACTTGTATGGAGGTGTACTGAAGTCTTCTTATGAGAGGAAATAAAGCTAAACTTGATGGAACTTCTAGGTATTTTCAGTTTGTAACATCGTCTGTGATGATAGCTGAAATACAAATAGTCTTTCCAATTTGGTCAATATTTTGTTGGTGTTAGAAGGCAAATATTTCCATAAGTCATCTGTGGAAATGCCTGAGTGCTTCATTGCAGCCTGTCATCTCAAAGATTGATTGGATGAAAACAATGAGCAGTATTTTTCCAGGCTATATTTGTTTCAGAAGTGCAGGTTTTAAAACATATGACTTTTCGCATCATCATCATCATCTTGGTTTTGTTTTGTTGTTTTGGTTATGTTTACATTGCTGCTAACTAGTACTTTTCTTTACCAAAAGTGAAAACAGGACAAGAACTCCCTTTCTTAAAGCCAGTCCTCTCTTTGCACATATAGCAGAGGGTGCTGTGTCATGAGTAGAATCACAATAAATTATGATAGTTTCAGCCTACAAGTACCACTCTGACATTACAAGCATATTGTGAACCTGTCCAAGGCACTGCCAAAAGCTGCCTTTTGTGTGGTAAGAGCCATGTGCTTGCATGCTGCATGCATCCCCTCTGTGAATGGACAAACACCTGGTTGTTGTATGTATTTTCTCTAACTCCCATCAGGGTCTCACTGTGCGGGCCTGTTTAGCACCTCAGTGCTCGGGGGTTCTTCAAGTGCACCTAACCTACAGGATTATGCTCGTATTCATCGTAAAAAGCTGACTTCTTCTGGCTTCATAGATGGTATGTGCACACTCTAGCACATGCACGCACAAACCCATGTGCCACATTAAACTTCTAAAGATAAATCCTGTGTTACTGATTTTAATGGAATCCTAGAATCCTTTGCCTTAGTATTAATTGTATGGGTTTCTATTGCTTCTTTATTGCCTGTAGCTTCTTTATATTTAACTTAATAGCATAGTTAAAATTTCTGTCTTCAATTGAACACTAGCTCACAGACTTGTAATTCATGCCAGATTTCAGCAAATGCATTTTTTAAGTAAACCAAGATTTTTGGTTTGAAATCCTTTTCTTATTTTAAGCTTCAGTTCTATCACAAGTTATTGAACTTGAAATGAAATAAATTACTTGGAGCATATACAACAAAGAAATTATAAACTAATAACTTAAATACTGATGGTGAAAATTTTAGGATTCCTGACCTTTTTTTGGTGGAGTTTGGATTACAAAGAAGCAGGAGATTTTCTGTTTTGGATAATCTGGGGTAGAGGAGAAACTCTCACTAGATTTCAGAATGCAAAGATCCCAAAGCAAACCTTTATAACTTTGAGATGAAACAGTATTTGTGCTGTTTTCTCACCAATTCACTACTTAGTGTTCAACTCTAACCTATATAACCTTGTATGCCAGAATCACTAGCTCATTCTGCTTGTTTTCATACACTTCATTACACATCTCGTAGTTACCAACAATTCAAATTTTCTTCTTTTTAACCTCTATTTAGATTTTAGCCCTTGTCCTTGGTCCCTTCTGCATGCCACTCAGTTCTAATACCTTCTCATCTTTTCTTTTTTCTTTCTTCTTCCTTTCCTTTATTAAAATGTCCCTCTTTTGGTAGCTGTTACAAATTTCAGGTACCTGTTTTTCTCTTTCTCAGACACCACACGCGGTTCTGCTGTTAAAAGGTTTTCTATCTCATTTGCTCGACACCCAACCAATGGTACGTTTTGCTTTTATTTTAAAAACAAAAACGGAAACAAAGGGTTCCTTGCTTCATCCCTTTTATTTTTATCTCAAATATGGGGTGTACACTATCATCCAGCTGTCTGTTGTTCCTAATTTCAAGCACAACTCCAAATATATTTGTAATCATTAGATATCCTAAATCCCTTCTTTACCACTCATTAGTATAAATACAACATCAAAATTTATTCCTTAGAAAAATATTTGAAAAAAAAAATTGAAGTGCTACTGTTAGTCATGATCTCTGTAATAAATTATTCTCCCCAGTTTCCTGTGTGATCAGACTGTATGGTGCAAGATAAAACCAGAATTGAGTCTGATCTTTATTGGGCATACACTTCTTGATAGCTGCTGCTTCTTCTTTGTCTTTCTCCTGCTAAGCTGTTTCCCTGAGCCTCCTGATTCTAAAATAAATCACTGAATTGACAACTGGGGCTTATGACTATCTTCTTGAATAATTAAATTAAAAAACTAAATTAAAAAACTAAAGAAGCAGCTTTGGTTTCCTTCCTGCTAAATTGCTATATTTACCATTGGACAAAAAATTATTTTACCTTATCATACTTCTCTGTTTATCAGATGTGCATATTACTTAAATATTGCACTAAAAATCACAGCAAGGGAGTTTCCTGTTGCTTACACTAACCTCTTGAGGTTCAAGAATGAGAGTTAAATTCTTCAGTCTACCATAGTTACAAAAAAAGCCCAGTTTAACACACAGGACAGAGGTATGTCTTTCTCTTCCTCAGTAAGATATTTTGTGCCTACCTTTCTACATGATTAGACATGTCCAGAATGTATGCTGTTCATGAAAACTAGACTTAAGCATCCACCAGATCTTAATGCAGCTTTTCCAGATTTCTTAATTGCAGTTTTAAAACATGCATGACTGCTGGCAGAGTATGGTGATGATGATACTATTGAAACTGCAGTGGAAATCAACATTTTCATGTTAGATTCAAAATGTATTTGCCTAGAAACAAGGTTTTTGTTTGGCTGAGTTTCTGTTTGGCTTTACTGAGAAGCAAAGTAGTCCTTTATTATATTCACTTGGAATCCACAGTGACTTTCTGCACTACAGTGCTTCTTGAAGGGAAACTGCTATAGCAAGGCTGAATTAATACCATTAAGACTATGTTTTATCTAAAAGGCCAATTCTAGTGTCCTATTTCAAATAGGAAAGTTAGGAGTCCGTTTTTTATCTTTAGACTCAAACCAGATAATATTTTCAAAACAGACAAAGTCAGAAAGTAAGCACTGCATTTGAGTATCAATGTCTAATAATATGATGACTTGCTGTTCCGTTTAGCACTATCTTTTTCTGGCTGCATTCTTTGAAAAAGGATCTGAATTACTTTTCATTAATGCATTAATTGTTCTGATTAATTTAATACAGCAGTTTTACCACACATCTTTATGGATTAATGTAATGTATGAGCTCCTGTGAAACCTAAGTATACTGCAGGTTTCTGAGGCTTCTCTACTAATATAAGAACATATTGATGTTGTTTTGTCTGTCCTCTGGACTATCATTTTTATTCTTTTGTCGCTTTCTCTCTGGGTCTTTTTTGTTTGTTTTTTGTTTTTAATTTACTGTTGTTATCACACCCTCTTAACTCATTTCAGACTACCCCTTATCTTTAGTTCAAGGAACATGGTGAAACAAGTATCTTCTGACAGTGCTTTACCTTATTTTCTGGGCCTCTGTGCAGAACACCTGCACCTCTTTAGGTGCTGGTCCATTTCCTCTGTGGAATTTCTAGGCTCCAGTGGTATGTCTCTATAGCTTTTAAATGTAAGACAGCAGAGTGGCTTTTTGAGATGCTGCATTAAAGTTTTCATTGTCTTGCCTTTTGGTGGGTACAGAACTTTAAGAATAAACATAGCCAAAACTCAAATGCTGTTAGTTTACAGGAAGCTGCTTTTTAAAGGGATACTGTCACGCTTCTTCATCATTAAAATTAAAATTTATTTCTTACAATATCATAAAATATTTATCATAAAAAAATTAAATAAAACTCTGCAGAAAACACTGGTCAAAACTGAACAAAAAATTATGGATGGGAGATTCCTAAAAGAAGAAAACTTTTTTCTTTTCTTTTTTTTTAAAGAGCATGGATGTATTTTAAAATTCCTTTCTGGTTTTCTGTAACACTGTGCTGTAACAGTAATAGTTATTCAAAACCTGATATTGCCCCACTATGTTATTTGCAAAATTAAAAAAATAAATTCTCATTTAAGTGATAGTGACTTTTCTGTCAGGGTAAAGAGATAAATCTTACATGTTACTGTAATGCAAAGAAAGGGTTGGGGCTTTGCATGCAAGCATAGTTATTTAGGTTGTTAATATGTATGCCAGATATCTTAGTGCTCAACACTGAAGCTTAGTTACTGCCTTTATAGGAAAACAGAAATTAAATATGTCATGGTGTTTCTTTTGTACATGAAAACAAAGGTTCCATGAAATGTAACATTTTATTTGTAATATAAATGAAACTGACATAAGTACACTTCAGTTGATTGTATATTTGAAGTGACTGTCCTGATTTGAGTATAGCCAAGGTGGATCCAAATACAAATAGAGATGTTTGGGGATTGAAATTTTCTTGAGTTACTTCTCTACGCAAAGCACTAAGTGAGGAGTGAATGGGGAACACTGGATGTCACAGGATTATTGATGCTTATTATTTTAGGGGAGGGAGCAGTTCACAGTCATAATGCTGTCTCTAATAAATGTACCTTGACCTGAAAGTCTAAACATTATTTAATTCACTATATGTTTCTTCATTTAAATACCTTAAAAGAAAGGTAGCAAATGTAAATTTACAATATTGAATTGCAAAGTTGTAATGTTACAGCTGTATGTTGAAAACACTAATGGACATATTTTCCTTTACTGAAATGCAATTGAATGAGGAGTCCTTCATTGAGTTATCAAACTTGCATCACTTGAGAGAACTGCCTTTTTTTTTTTTTTGCCAAGATGTTTAAATTCTTTTTAGTATGTTAGTAATACAGATATGCATGATTGATGTATACTATACTAATGTAGAAAAGCAAAGTCCAATAGACTTTGGGCGGCTATACTGACCTACTCTAATATATGAAGCATCTAGTCTTTTAAGTACTGTTTTTAAATGCATAAAGGTAGGTGTAAATCTGTCTTACACAAGTAACCTCAAGGTACAAAAGTGCTAACAGTTGTTTTCCTTTGATACTTAAGGCAACAGTTTGTTTTCACAGAATACTGAAGATGATAAGAACATGAATTCTGCAAATTTATTTCTTGGAAGTTGTAGCATTTCTAGCTTTTGTCTGCTGACAACATAGCTATCCTATTTTACTTGCATGAATGAGTTATCTATTTGATGTGTGCCAAGTATGCAAATGAGTAGGAGATACACTACCATTTCCAGACTTTTTTTTTTTTTTAGTGGTACAAAGTTTGTCTTAGAGGAAAATTCTTTCATTAACTCATTTGGAAGTAAGAGTACAGTTGTAATGTTTGAAGACCACTTTATTTGTACATGGGATTTGTATCCCATGGTATGTTACTAGTATCTTTAGTATAGTACACCCTGGAAATTGGCATATCTTGTTCCAACTCCTACAATCTTTAGTGTCCATGATTTCAAGACTACTATGTCTGCATGTGCTGATTTTAAATAAGTATCATGCATTATCATGCATTTTTATCATGCATTAATACTTGCCCATGCAGTAGCTTCAATCCTGTCTTATGTTTGGAAATCTCTTTTTATTGTTTTTCTTTCAGGTTTTGAACTGTATTCTATGGTGCCTTCTATTTGCCCTTTGGAAACTTTACACAACTCCTTGTCTCTGAAGCAGGTGGATGAATTTCTTGCCTCTGTTGCTGCTCCATCAAGGGAAAATCTACAGGAGACATGTACTGATTTTAGTTTGTAATTATGTTCATTTTAAATTCTTAAATATCTAGTTTATCTTTCAGGTATTTTACAACTAACAAGCAAACTAAGACTACTGCTTTAAAAAAATGAAATATATACATAAACCATAATTTTAATTTTTGCAGTATCCTTTTGCCATATGGACACTGTTATAATTCATTGAAGTAATGTCTCTGTTGACTGGGGTAGTAAATTATTTTTTTACAATTTAATTAAATCGTAATTGGGTTATTTCCAAACACTAAGAACTTCTTTGTAGCGTCCACACTGTTAGCTGAATTGCAAGGAATGCTTTTTTAGTGAGCATGGAGTATTTCTAGTTTTATACTGTATTATTGTACAGGCAGTAACCTCAGCAGAGTGGTGTTACTTTTTATAAGCCTTTTACATCTTAAAACTGTGTTATTTCCTGTTTCTTTCAATATTACTTGGAGCTTCACCTGTGGAGTACCTTGCAGTTACTTAGTCTTTTAATAGTTTGTGCTGCATGTCTAATGTTCAAGTGATTTTGAAATGAAATGCAATTTCATTTCTACCCATGTACATGTCTCTGGGAGGATGACTTCCCATTGTGATTCTACTGCTGTGTCTTTGGAAACAGTTTGTTAGTTCTGATTTACAGCACAATAGTATGCTTATAATTCATGCATTGGGTGAGTGAAGACCGTTCTTTTTGAGGAAGTATCTAGAGACTCATGCTTCAATCAGAAAATTTGTACTTGCTAGCACTGATACAAAGGTTACCTGAATGCTAGGATTTTCCCTTTTTTTCTGTTATTTTAGTTTTGTGCAGTTTAGATTTTAATCAGCAGTTAATTTGATAGGGTAGGCCTCCTATATCTGAAAAGGAAGATAAACATTTTAAGAAAACTGTTGTTACTTAAGAAGCACTCAGGGAAGCTTACAGGTATTTTAAAATTCTCAGCTATTTAAAATGCTTTGTTACACTGGTTAGGAAGTTTGTATCTCTTCAAAATCAGAATTTAGAGTACACAAGATGAAAAAATATTTTTTAAAAACTATCATACTTCTATGAAGATCTGGTTGTCACCTTTCTACAAAGGAGTGGTTGGAAATTATGCCTGGTAGAATTGAAGCCATACATGTTTTGTTTTAATGCTTCCCTATAAAATTTGCAAGTTGTCTAGAGAATAATCTGTTTTATGCACTTCCAAGAGGCCTTTTGGACCAAATAGTTTCCAGTGCAATGTTCACAACCTGTGAGAAGTAGTACCAATGCTTTTGCCAGTCTTCTGGCTTAGCTTTTGACTTAGCTGCCTTAGCAGCATAAATCTATCATGTAATTTTCTGACATAAAAAGAGTTCCAGTTTTGTCTTTCATGCTTTGAAGTTTTGACACCAAAATCAAAAATCAATGGCTGAGCTGCAGGTTGTATAACTGTGGTACCTATATTGCTGGAGAGTTCTGTGGCTGCTATTTTTGTCATTTTGCTCGGGTGAGAGTATTTTTATTATTAATGATGAGTATTTTTTTTTTCCTTGCCATGTCAGCTTCTCCAACTTACATGATTCCACTGTCAGGAAGAAAAATTTCTTTAAATACATATACCCCTGCAAAAATTCAACCAACACCACTTGAAACTTTGCCTGAAAGGGTATCAATAGAGAAACCAACCTTACGTAAGTAACTTCTGTCAGAGGAAGAATGGCTAACTTCATTACATTACTTCCAGCAGTAGAATTCTTTCTTATATATTACATAATTTTTAGGGCAGCTATCCCTTAACATTGCTTGTCTCTGTAAGTAGGACCATTTTATGGGTTAGTGGGATCTCAATAACATTGCACAAATAGCAGTAAAAGTGTGCTACTAGTTACTTTCTCTTATCCTCTCATATGTATGAAAGAATTCCTATGGCCCAAAAATTCATTGGGTTTTGGTTTTAAGTATAACAGTATTTCCAGCTATCTCCAAGTAAGACAAGCAGAAGAAATTTTTTTATTTAAGTGGCAGAATTTCTAAGATGTTTTTTAAGCATTTACCATAGAGCTCTGTGACTAAAACTGTCAATAAAATGATGATGCATTCAATCATTAGTGTATGTGAACTGCCAGTGAGCTACACTGTCTGCTTTTGGGTATTTGTGCTGTTTTGAGGACCTCTAGAACAAATTCCTATTGTATTTCTGATCTCGTCAGATACAGTGTAGCTTTGCATGTGTTTTTGTGCTAGGTAACTTGCATTTTTCTGCTTTTTAGTGTGGATATTCCTAAGTGTAAAACTTGATACTTTTTTTCTTTATCTCTACAGCTATCCCTGGATCTTCTGGTTGTTTATCTAATGTTAAGCTATCTCTCGAAGAGGCCTCACTAGACATAGAACTTAGTGGTGAAACTCTTACTGAGAAGAAGTGATCACAAAAAACTGGAAGCAACTTCTTAAACAATTCCTTAGTGTGTGTTCAACTAAATCACCAGGTTTTCAAAAGCCATTTATGTCTGCAGTTCATAATGCATTTAATAATCGTTAGTTTATACATGATTAACTAGTGTGCACACTACATACTTAGGTCAAATGTCTTTTCTCATTTTCCAAAACATTTCAGGAAGTGTATTTATTTATGAGTTTATGAACTGCATACCTTTAATGGAAAAGCTACATATGAACCTTCTCAGTGTCTTGAAATATTTACTGTAAACTTGTACAAAAAGAAAATGCCAATGCAGTGGTATCTGTTACAGTGGCTCTTTTGATGTCACTGTAATGAAGGCATTGTCTGTTGTCATTATAAACTTCTATTTTCAGGAGTTTATAATCTCCCTGTGAATTTCTTTTGTGGGCTGAAATGTAACAAACATCTTGGCTAGAAGCTTTTTTTAAATTTAACTACATTTCCAAAGAGATCTCTTTTGCCTGGTTTTGAAGATAAGCAGATGTTTTCTGCATTTGAATTATTTTATATCACATATGCTGCAATAATTCGGCATGATGGAATGAGTTAATGTATTTACAGTTTTGACTCTCCTTATTTTTATTCTGTGTTTACATCAGACCTGTATCATTCAAATAAACTTTTTCTTTTGTTGTTTAGTATACATGCTTGTATTACGGGTACCTGTATATCATCCAGCAGATAAAACTGTTTTTTATATACTTTTATCAAAAAATTCTTTTGTTTACTAAAAAGTCAGCTTTATTTGTTTTGCCATGTGTTTCTACAAAAAAGTGATATTAAAAAGCAAGTTTTATAAAAGAGAACATGGTTACAGCTGGTCTGCTAGTAAGTTTATCCTAAATTGTAAATATTCCATTTATGCTTTATTATTATCCCTTCAGAGTAGAGAGAGACTGTGGTCTACCAGAACTCAGTGCTTACTGTTGCAAAACACTCAGGATTCATCACAGCCTGGGAATTTTCATACCTCTCTCCTTGCAATCTAGGTTGTTGAAAACAGCTCTAATTAAAAAAAATAAATTATAAGAGCTGTGAGAAGCATTAGTAAGTCAGTGGAACTTTGAGTTATTGGGTTATGTAGAGTAATCATCCAGTATCAGCAGTTCTTGTGATTTTATCTGTGGCATGAAAAATTTTTGAACTATTACAATTATCCCAAATGTATGAAAATACTGTCCACTTTTGTAAGTTCTTAGTGGCTGATTGTTAATAACTGATTTCATAAACTACAAGTCAGATAATTCCTTTCACATTTAAGTTTTACAAGACGTAGCTTCTGAGTAATATTTTTAAGTAGGGCTTTTACTCATCTCTAGATCTAGTGCAACTATAATTATATTCACTTTGCCACAGGGTCTGTTTTCACTGTTTACCACACACAAAATGGCTTCAGCAGACTAATTATAAAAATGCTGGTTAAATACCAAAAATATGAAGGGTTTCACAGCTATATACTCAAAACATTTCATTTTCTGTAGTGTAATTGTGTTACTGACAGTGTTGGTCTTGTACACAAATGAATGTACACTTGTTTACCATTTAGAAAAAAAATACTGTAAACATTTAAGTATGTGTATCATTCCAGTCAACCAAAGCTGTGGCATAACTTTTTTTTATGTTCTTATAAATAAAAACAAGGCTGCTGGCAACTTCTCTGTTTTGCTTTTTTTTTTTTCTTTTAGGTGTATATGTCAAGTACAGTGGGTAGTTGACTCAGTAGTCTTGGTGGAAAATCATTTACAAATAACATACAAATATACAATTAATATACAAATAAGCCAAAATTTCTCTTGGCATGGAAAGACATGACTTGTAAGAAACAAGTGTTTATCATTTTATACTGAAATCTCTCCTCAAAAAGGTAAACAGTAGTCACACATTCTGCAGTGCTTCCTCATGTTCCAGAATGCTAACATTAAATACAGAATCACTGTGAGTGCTTTTCTATTTCCTATTAGTAGTCCTGCAATAAGGCAGAATGTGAACTGTACTGAGCTGATTTGAACCTATTATTAGTCCAATTTCTTTATGCAGTTGTACTCTCTCACACATTAAACTTTTTGAACTGTACATCCTATTCCAATCAGATTTGACAGAGGTCAAAGAATAATTTCACATTAGGTCAATAATTGAATATGACTAACTCCTGAAATACTACCACCCAGAAATGTAGTTTAAGTAGGCATTTAGCATTTCTTTAAAAAGTGAAGCATCATTACCAAACAGAGCAAAACACACTCCTAAAAGTATTTTCTAAAATCTTGGTTTATCTTGTTTATGTTCCTTTGTCATAATAAAGACATAAATTTGACTTCCCTGTATAACTATGCTAGCAAGTAAAATTTGTTAAGAGAAAACAGATGTGCTTTCATAGTTCAGTTTCATAGGAATCCATATAAACAAGCCTAGAGAGGTATGCATAGAAAAAATGATGAGCATACACTCATAAATAGCATCAAAACCAGCAGAGTTCAAAGGAACATGGCAGAAGATACGTAATAAAGACTTTAAATAGCCATTTCAATGCAATAGACTTGAAGTGTCAGAATGTAGTGATTTAACAATTTTCTGTCATCTAACACAGTTGTGGAAACATAATGTTCCTTTATTTTTCCTGTATTTTTTATCAGTTTACAGCAATTATATTGTTGATAGATCTATAAGTTCCTCTTACCCTATCTATATTTTCCAGGATACACCCACCAGTACTGAGATTTACGTCCTTGATTACTTTCTTGCATGAGGACCATCTAACTGGTGGAGCCCTTCTTGTCCTTGGTAGATATATGCTTTGTTCTACTGCCCAGCCGTATCTTTTTCTAACAGAATCTGACTTAATTCTAACAAAGTTTAACTGATCCATAAATTTGACTAATGCATAGGTGATGTATCATCCAACAAAGCCTATTTAGTCTGGGTGTACACATCTCGTACACATCTCACTAGATCTGTACTAATATGTTTCTTATTTATTGTATACTAATGTAAACACTAAAACCCTTGCGAGTCTTTTAAAATCTGACTGTAAGTCCATTTGGACTTCCTGTCTTACTTGTCTTCAGTTTCTTGATAATTTTTTAATTCCTCCCTTGGTTGAGGGCTGGGAATATATTTACACTTAAAACATCATTTCTAAAGTGTTAGGATCTGCTTATTAATTTCTTCCCGAATTAAGGTACAAACAAGACCATATGCCAAAGTGAACAGTACGGATTTTATTTATCAGTAAATGAAAGAGAGAGAGAGAGAGAAAGAAAGATAGTAACAGGGATAGTAACAGAGATAATAAGAGAAGTCGAATCACCACCCCGGGATCCAGCATTGACAGGTCCATTCCCTTGGGTGATAGGCACTCATGCAGGCACTTGATGAATAGCGCTTGGGCCTTTCATTGTGTTTCAGGGACAGGCGTTACCTCCAGTTGTTATATCCAGGGTTAATTTACATGGTAAGTGAAAGTAGGCATTTCTACAGTCACTGTGCATACGAGATGGGGGAAGGGTAGTTGAGCTGGGGGTCGTGGAGATTCTGTCTTGGTGACCTCATGTCCAGCTCCTTTGTGTGCAAAAGCAGGCCTGAGTGTTCTTATCTCTTCTTCTTATCCAGCTCCA
>VZRW01007014.1:0-26711 GCA_013398125.1 Aegotheles bennettii | reverse complement strand
CATTAGGCTTTAGAATTAAATCCATATGCACAAAAAAAAAAGAATCAAACACACTGAGTAAGTAGTCTTTCAGTTCCTCAGCTTTCAGCCCTTGTAATATAATAACTTCGTTAATAGTCAGATTGATACATGACCTGCGAATAAGTCAATTTTTGCTAGAATGAGATATGCCTATGTAGTGGAACAAAGCGTATATTTCCCAAAGATAGAAGGAGAACATTGTAAGAGGGGCCTCACAAAGGAATGCAGTCAAGGATACAAATCTCCAACTATGATGGGTACATGCTGGAGGAGCAATGATAAACCATCAGAACCGGCTGAAGTTGAGATATGGGACTTAATAAATTTGCGAGTAAAGTGACAAGGGAGGGAGGCCACAGCATGGTTTTTGTACAGAGGACATCTATGCTTTCCCAAGAAGGCTAACAAACTTTAGCTATGTATTCATGGATGTGTCTTTTAAGACATAGTTTTAGGAACAAAAGCTGGCTCAACTCCAGCCCAGGGGGATTAGAAATACCATCTGTGTGGTTTGGCTCTCAATGAGAGGGGAAAAAAATAGACTATGATGTTACTTTCTCTACCCCTTCCCTTTTATTTTTACTTACAGAAGGGAGGTTAGGCAATTTTTTGAAAGGTTCAGTAGCAAAAGAAAGAAAAAAAAAAGGGAAATCTTCTAACTGGTTGTTGGCCAAACCATTACTAACGGTTTGTATTTAGTCAGTGTCCAAACTTTGTGGAGGTGGAAATACCATAGAGGTTATAGACAGAGACAGAAAGTATTTCAGTGAAGATAAAGTCATCAATAGGTGATTATTACTTGATCCCTTCTTATAGTTGTGTATAAAGTGAAATAGTATGTGAGGCTAAAGCTTATTAAGCCAGAGAATACGAGAATAGGTGGAAGTGATGGAACACGAGGCTTGTGCCAACAAGGCTCACCACGTAGCACTCCAGAGTCACCTTTGCAGGGGGATCCAGAAAGACATTTTGACTCTTGAAGCACAGCTGACAGTGTCTCCTGCCCCCACCATCCTGGCCCCAATTGCAGGAACCCCCAGAGCTGTGTGGAGCCAGTGTTGTCCCAAAGCTGAGTCCGTTTACTAGGTATGCAATAATTCAATCTGCACAAAGAGTTGAGGTATTTCTTTACTCCAGTTCTGTGCAGAAAAGGGAGCTAGGTGGTATTCCACAAAGCTAGCTCACCTTCCTGAAACACAGGGCCTACTTCTATACACAGAAATATGTAAAATTATCTCAAATTATATCCCATCCCTCTTATACATGATTGGTTAGCTGGTTCTTTGCTTCTGTTTCAAGACAGTGTTCTTTTAAATCAAGGTGCATGGTTAGTAAGGAGTGTTCTTAATTAGGGACGGGGTATTTCTTGAGTCTGTGGTCTTGATCTCCCCCTGCCCTCTCTAGTTTTTGTTGAGTTCTGCTGACCTTGCAGCCAGATGTTTCCTTGGTAATCTCTCAAGGTTCCTCTTCAGGAGATTTATGGTTGTGAAAGTATATAAACTAGAGTCCTTTTATCTTAGTTCTGGTTTTTGTAAAACTTCAAGGCTGTTAAATAGGTCGGTGTCAGTTTCTTGTATTCCTTAACGAGCTTACCTTTGTCATCACCAGCAGGCTCCTGCACTGTTCTGGGCTGCCGTGGGCCAGCTCAGTGCTGCCCTCCAGGGTGCGGCTCACCGCTGCTCATCTTGGACAGCCTGTCCTGCCCCAACTGTTCCTGGGTCCTCAGCCTCTTACTCATAGATACCAGCAAGCAAGGGGCGGTTTTACAGAAAGAAAGGAGCGGGAAGCGCGGGAGGGAAGGGCACGGGCGAGAGGTGGCCACGGCGCCAGCATGGTCCGATCGAGCTCGTCCCGTTGCAGGGTATGGGAAGCCGCCAACTGCCACTGAGCCTCACCAACTCACAGCGGGACGAGGTCAAACTGCGCGGCACCTCCTGCCGCCGCCACTAGCTGCCGCCACTAGCTGGCGCCTCAGCTAGCGCCTCGGCTGCCGCCGGAGCGCCCCGCCCTCAGCCTCGGCGAGCAGGGTGGGCCGGGCCGGATCGGGCCGGTTAGGTAAAGAGGTGCGCGCTGCACTCGGCGTCTTGCTGCTCCTCCCGTGATCCCCGCCGCCCTGGACGCCAGGTAGGAGGCGGGGATGGCGCTGCTCCGCGCAGCTGCTGAGGCGGCACTTTGGCCTCCAGCTCTACCCGCACCTCACGGAGCGGATACTGAAGCAGGGTCGGCGGGTGGGCCCAGGGAGGCGCCGTAGGGCAATGGGTGCTTGGCCGACCCTGGCGCCCCGGCGGAAACGGCGCTGTGTGGTGGGGCCAAGGGGCGGCCGCCGTTGCTGCTGAGAGNTCACAGGGAGCCGCTCGGAGCGGCCCGGCCCTCCCGCGAGCGGTGGCGCCTCAGACCCCTCTCAGTTGTGCTGGGCGCCGCGGTGGGGCCGCCCCTGGCTTTGGAGCGGGGTGGCGGCGGGCTCGTAAGACGGGCTTTCTTTCCGTAGCGCGGAGGTCCTGGCGGATATCCGCCATCCGCCTCTTCGGTGAGTCGAGCGGCGGGACCTACTCTCCCTGCAGGAGGAGCTCCGCGCAGGCCCGTGTATCCTGCTCTCCTAGCCTACGGCTGCCTGACTTTACCTAGCAGCAGCTGGTGAATGCTGTGGAAGTAAGCAGGCTGTGAAGAGCACCGCAGAGCGTTCATGGAGCTGCCTGGGCAGGGCTAGGATGACACCAGGCTGTTGGTCCCAGTAGCTGATTCTCATTCCTACTTTTTCCCAGTCATCTCCATTGGTGAAAAGCTTCTTCTCCCACTACTGTCCTCCCACTGGTGTATTTTGAACAATATTCTGTCTAGGGTGGTGTGCTTGCTTTATTTAATTTTTTTTGCCATTAAGGAAAAGTGCTCATTAGAATAATGAGGATGGAGGAGGGTGGTTCTTGCAGTGACTTTGAAACAGGGAAATGAGGCAGTGACAGTGTGATCACTGAACTTAAGTTCTTGCATAACAGTACTGACATTGTAGCATGGCTTTCTTTATGTTCTCCTCTTTGACCAGCTTCATGCTGCTGGCTTGACCACCAGACTTGCATAATCATACGCAAATGCATTATGTTATGGTGAGATCAGATGAATGGAGTATTCTGGGTCGAAGTTTTCTCTTCACACTAGTTGTAAGTTTAGTACAAATTTACTGTACCTGCGTGTGCTGTTGGGCTTTCATTAATTTTTATTCCACGCTTGGGTTGCACTAAAATGCTTATTTTCGGGTAGCATTTAAGTGTGGGAAGGAGCATTTGAGAAGGAGGCAGAAAACATAACTTTAAAGCCATTATATACGTAACTCTAGTAAGCTTGAGGTCATGGCCTTTTGCAATATGAGTGGTATAAGTGAATGGGACACCTTTCCAACAAACAAATACCTGCTGTAGATTGCATCAAGTTAAGACAAAGAACTAGTAATTTAAAGTGCTTCAGTTAAACAAAACCAAAAAACCTCAGTTGCATTTATATTTTTCCAGATATCTTTGAGTAGGTCTTATTTTTAACTAGTATCTTTCTTTATATAGCTGTTCCTAGTCAAAGACTGAATATAATAATTGATTTTGTTTAGGTCAATAGTTTCAAAACAATATCTGCAGAGCTGTATTTTCAGGCCTTGCAACATATGATTCTGCCAAACATGTATTTCTTGTCTGACACAAAAGCAATGGAGACCCTTATTCTTAAGATGAAAAACAAAAATAGAGAGAAATAAAATGCATTTATAAAGAAAACTTGGTTTAACTTACTAACCAACTTTTTGTTTAACTTACTAACCAACTAAATAATAAAATTATTTGTTATACAGTATGCATCAGACTTTTTAAACGTGTCTCACTCTTTTATCTTTTGATGAGTAATGGTTGTAAACAGTTATCTTTTTGCTGTCCAGAAGCATCAGAGAAGCGTTCATCTGTGATTCCATCCAGCAAGGAAGTCATGTTTTTTATTTAAAGGATTCTGAATATTTCAGATAAGTCATCATTTGTTAAACACTGTCATCTAGTATGCTTTGCTAAGAGACCTAGGAATTTAAATGTCTGCCTTTTCCACCATTTACTTTGCCTGCTTGCTAGGTCTACTCATACAAAATTCATTAGCCTGTACCAAAATACCATCTGTCTCTTTTCTGTGTAAATTGTACACTTTGTCATGCTGATCAGACCTGCTGGCTGTTCAGTCTACAGGATGAGCTAGTCACTGGACTAGCCAGTTGTAGTTCCTCAGTAATTAATTTGTGAACCTCTTCAGTTTTAAAAGGTAGTTTCCTGGATGATAATTATTTTCTGCTTAAAGGTGCATTAATAACAAGAATTAACAAACTGCTCAAACAGTTTTTGCTTCCTGCAGTAGGAACATGTTATTACAAATGGATTTTATGTTCTTTTGCAAAACATATAATAATTCCTTGTTCTGTATAAACCATGTGATATTTATTGTCCAGTATACTGGATTGCTGAAGGGCTTAATACTTCACCTGTTGACAAGAACCTGTAGTTACCTTTTTTACTAGTTATTTTGTGGACTGTTGTTTTCCTTTGCATCCTAAAGTTACTGCACAGTCTTTATTAATTCAATAATATCCATTTGTCTGTTTGCCTGCTGGATCATAACATATGCTTGAGAAAAAAAATCTGTGCTGAATTTTATTCATACTCCATCTGAATGTTGTCTTATGTGGTGCAACAATTTAATATTGCCTCCATTCACTGCTTCTGTAGCTTAGTTTGGAATTTCTCCTAAGGAACAGGAAGAGCTGATGAAGAATGTGTATAATTTATTGATATCTTTCAGGAGCTTGTTCTCTGTGGTTTATCATTTGCCCCCTTTCCTGTCTCTACAAACATGGCGTTAGTCTGTAAAACATAACACAACTGTTATAGGGGACATTCAAGAACATGGTACAGCAACATTAGTCTAAGTCCCTTCAGCTGAAGATAACGAGCATGGCTAAAAACAACTATCTGGGTCTGGCAGTATACAGCAGTATCACCTGCTTGCATTGGAAGAAACTTAAAAGCTACGTACATCTCAATGTCTATGGCCTGGCTGTCCCAGCTCTAGAAGAAGAAACATGGCACCTTTATGGATAATCTTACATAGCTGAAGTATAGCTTGATTTTACCCTTTGAACTAAATATTTCACTTGTTTTAGTTGTGGATTTGAAACAATTATTTCCAGAAGACTTTGCCCTACAAGTACATAATTCAGTCAGTATATTTCATGAACAGAGAAACAACATGAAATTTCCAAGAGCACATACTACATGTATATAAAATTTTCTTTTTAGACTGCAAGTGGAAAGACACAGACCTTATTCTTCCCCTTCACAGAGACAATTGAAGTAATTAGAAATGTGTGCTGGCTTCACATGAGTTCCACATGTGCTGGGTGACTTCTGATGTTTGATAGACAAATACTACATCTTTTAACTGCATTGTTTATATTAAGTAATGACAGCACAGAGAAGAGGAAGTGTCAAAACTGGCTTAATATCTTTCTCCAGTATGTTTGAGTCTTTAACAAAGTTGATATCTCTGAACTTATTTCTGTTCTTCCATTTGCTTATTGCAATTGTGAGCATTTTATCAATGAGATCTTTATTGTTCTTAACAAATGGTACTACCTGCAGGTTTGGCATCTAGGAAAAAAAATCTGCTCTTAAAAAAAATAATCAGTAGTTGGATGGACAGAAATTTAATGCTGTCCTTAAAAAAACTGCATGTTCTCAAACCAGTTCATATTCTAGTTGAGAAGATAAGTAACAATGGAAATTCCAATTTATAAAGAACCATTTTTTTTTGGATGGGAGTAGCTTACTGTGGTGGTTTCAAAATAATGCAAGGGTTTTACAGAGCATAGGACTATCAAGGGAAACCCCTCTTCATCTTTCTTTGTCTTCTTTAAATATTGAGTAGTTAAATTTGATATTTATTGAGTCACAATTCTCTCCTCAGAAAGACAGTAAATAATACATTTTAACAGAAAAAAATAACATTAGGATTATAAAAAAAACAAGCAGAAGATGTTTTTGGATGCAGTAGGAGCACATAGTGAGAAGTCATTCTGACAACAAATGATTTACAGTGTGTATATTGTCATGGTGTGGTGTTAGTGTGTCATATATGTCTGGTTTTAATTTGTCCCGTGCTAATCTTTGAGTGATACCTGACACCTTTGTGAAAGATTCAATAATCAGAAAGCCTTTATGTTTGCAAAAGGTGGAGGTTTTTATGTTTTTACCTTCAAAGAACCATTTCAAGCATATTAATTTATGCTTTATAATATAAAGAGAATCAGTAAAAGCTTAATAAAGGGAATTGGATTATGGAAGCACTTCTGGTGTGTATCGGTGAAGTGAAGGCAGCTGTGATCTAAAGAAATAATCTTTTTAAACTGAAGGACTGTTTTTTTCAGTACTAGAATTGATGCTGAGCAATACTGTCAAGCTTTTACCACTACACAGTGGGGAACCTAGTAGTAGTCATCTAAAGCCTTATAACCATGGAAATGTCCTAAAAATGCAGTCTAAAAGGTCTAATGATACCTACGTTCACAGATCCTGTGAATCTCTCAATTGATTTTCTTTTATAGAAGTCTTCTAAGTAATGTTTCTCTATCTTTTTTTAACAGATAAGGAGACACAAAGCACGTTGAAGCCATATGGCAGTTTGAGCAATTCGCATTAGAAGTCTTGGGAAAGAATAGTTGAACCCATACATATATGCCGAGTTTCAAATCTCTGCCTTTGGAGCTGGCCAGTCATCAGTACTGCTCCCTTGAGCTTCAGTTTATGGAACCAGCTTCTGATACTACTGTTTCTTTCGAATGTCTTGTTGGATTCTTGGGTTTTAAGGCTGTTCTTTGCACTGAAGCACAAAAATAGAAGTTCTGCTGTTTCAGAGTACTAGGCTGGAGCTTGCTGACTTGTAGGCTCTGATTTTCCTTTGTGTTGTTTTTTCTTGAGTGAGGGGTAATTGTCAGTGAACTCCTGCATCCTTCCCTTCTGCTTGAAGTTATTCTTCATAGTTGATTGCTTTCTGTTACCAGGGCACACACCCATGTTTCAAACAGAAGTAAATTAATTTTAAAAGCTGTGTTCTGAGAAGAGTTTTTGTGTTGCTTTCCAGTTCTCGAGGCTTTTAACTCAAAAAGTGCATGAAAACATGTCTTCTTCCCTCCCTTTCTTTAGGGCACATACTGCTGTAGTGAGCAATTGTTAGTTTTGTGGGCTTTTTGTTGTTGTTGCTGTTTATATGTGACTAGATAATGTCATTAATTTCTAGCCTTGCAGCATGACTATTTTATTCATACTTTTTGTAGCTTTTATTTTTACTTTTTCTAACATTTCAGCTTTTTAACAGAACAAGTTGAGTCTTTTCAGATTACCAGAAAGATTTCTGAACTGCAGGGTACAAGTAATGAATTAAAAGAACAGGAACAATTAAATATTTACATTCCTTGGCTAAAAGTACACACTAACCAAAAGTTTTAATGCAAAATTGTTCTGTGCTGTGTCTTCAGTAACCATGTTCCTGATGGCACAGGAATTATATTTCTATTTAAGAAATAGTCATGAATATCTTTAACTCAGTGTATGGAAATGTCACTTTATTGCCTGACTGCTAGATACAGTGCTTAAGTAAGAAACAACAACTGCTTCTGTTTTCCTGGAAGTTTCAATTGACTCTAAATATATTTCATATTCAAATACAATGCACAACATTCTTTAGTTTTATGTGGATGTTTTTTTCAGTGAAAAATTTTGATCTTTTGTTTACTTCAGTGTTTAATTCTTTATTTAGCTTTTGCTGTGTTACCTGCATTGTTAAATTACAAAAAGTGCTTAAAAGCTGACTGGATGAAGTGAATCTGTGAAAGTGATACTGCACAGCACTTGTAATGAAGAATCCCAAGGAGACCATGATTATGAGAATTAAAAAAGGACATTTATGACTAAAGGAACATGAGTAATAGTCTCTGCATAACAGAAGTTTGTCAATAGCAAATAAAATCCTCTTCAGCAAAACTATGAGGATTTTTACTCCTAGTGTATTAGCATAGGACGAGAGCAGCAGGTTGGTTTGAGACTAAGCAGGGAAGCAGAGGTGGGAACATTACATTAACTGCACCTTCCCAGTCTCTGAACAGAAACAAGGTAGGCTTAAATTTTGCATGAGACTAGATTGTTTTCTTTTGCAAGTGTGATTTGCACACAACTTCCACTCTTATTAAATAAATGAATAGAGGTTGATCTTGATGAGATTTTTGGTGGTGTCTAATTGCAGAAGATTGAATAAAGTATTCCCTTGCTTGTCACATCTTTGCTACTTAGCCTGTGACATCAGCCACAGAATGGCAGCCAGTAGTAGCTTTAAAAGTTTGCAAACTGATAATAGCATATTTTAAGTCAGTCACATCTGTGAAACTACTGAGCTTTTGAGTTTTCATTTATGGTCACCTATAATAAATTCTGAATTGTGTTCCTGTTTGACACTTGCATATGAACTTTCCCTTCTTCTTTGAGTCTTGTTGCCTTTAAAATATTACAAAGCTATTCTGAATTTTTGGTAAACTGTATTGGCTAGAGTCTCACTACCTACTGTTTAGAGCAAAGGTGAAGCTGACAATGAAGGAAACACAGATTTGGAAACAGACTTCTATTTTGTGAAGTAGCTGTGTTACTGAGATGGTGTAGATGATGCTGAAAACAAAGATATTAAAAGAATTAAGCCTTGTCTGTGTTCTTGCATCCACTGGTGTATACTTCCTGTGATATTGACCTTATCTTTCCATGTTAGAGGTGGTAATGGCTTGTGGCAGGCCGTTTTATCTGTAAAGGCACCAAACTGTATATTTGGAATAGTTGTGAGGTAAAAATTGTTACCAAAAGAAACAGAAAAATCAAAATACCATGGAATTCAGAATATTGGCATCTTAAGATGTATACAAATCCTATGCTATATTCACTAAATGCTAGTATACTGTCTCATTTGTTAGAAACACATTGGCATAAAGCAGTGCAAGTTTGGTTGATTGAGAATAAGACAATAGGTTTTTTTTGTGGGTGGAGGATTGCTGATGATCTATAAAGAGAGCTGTTGAACAGCCAGGGTGCCATTCTTTGATTCTAAAGTAAGCTGTCTTCATATCTGGAGAGGGAAGCATTGCAGTACCCTCAGTATATCAGGTCTAGTCTATGGCCATGCCTGACTGAAGCAGTAGCTGTTAAACATGTTTTTTAAAAGCTTTGTTTGTTGAGATTATTGTCAATAGGAAAAATACCCAGCTGAATATGGGACAGGTTGCTGTGGATGTGCTAATGGTTGTAGATGGCCTAAGGGGTACAGGGCTGTAACGAGTCAAATGGACTAAAAGGATAAAAAAATGGACTGGAAAGATGCTTCTGTTTTGTGTACAATACTATTCAAGAACATTCTTAATGGTTAAGAATATCAATATATTTATGATATCTTTTATTAAAAAAAACACCCAAGAGAATTTTAAAAGGCAGATGTCAGTAGTAGTTTTGTTATACAACACTGCAGAGCATAAGACAAGGCTAAATAGAGAAGTACTGGACATGAGTTCTGGGTGATACAAAAATCTTTCTGCAGTCCTCAGCTTCTCATGTTGCATAAAGGCTCTATTTCTGATCAGGTTCTGTTTCATTTTCAGGAGGATAGCATTGTGTTTAAAATGGAAGTTGACATAAATGGAGAGTCCAGAACTACTTTATCCACCCTCCCCGTGCCTCTTGCAGAGGTGAGTCCTGCAGGCAGGATGGAAGCAGAGAAACCCCGCTGTTCCAGCACCCCCTGCTCACCAATGCGACGGACGGTTGCAGGATATCAGATCCTTCACATGGATTCTAACTACCTGGTTGGCTTCACGACTGGAGAGGAGCTGCTAAAATTAGCCCGGAAGTGTACAGGAAGTGAAGAGAATAATGGGGAATCTGGTCCAAACTTGCACTCCAAACAGCTTAATTCGGGACTTGCACGTTCCTCCCATTTGCTCAAAACTAGAAGTAGGTACTATCAGCCATATGAAATCCCATCAGTAAATGGAAGGAGAAGGAGACGGATGCCCAGCTCAGGGGATAAATGTACTAAGACTTTACCATATGAACCTTACAAGGCACTTCATCATCCCCTGCCTCCTTGCCTTTTAAAAGGTAAAAAGGCTCATTCAAAATCCCTGGACTACCTCAATTTAGACAAAATGAACATTAAGGAACCTGTTGACACAGAAGTGCTACAATACCAGCTCCAACACCTTACCCTTAGAGGGGATCATATGTTTGCAAGAAATAATACATGAGCTATCATCTCAAATTTAGAACTAATTTCTGATTATTTCTGTTGCTGCAAAAATGCACTGTTGTACTGTGTACATGACTGTCCACATTGTAGGTGGTTGTATCAGCTAAATTTTGTCAGAAGGTAATTTATTTTAATAGAATCTTGGCAATGCAATGTGTTACGAATGCTCAGAGCATTTGTAACTTTCTGAGCAATCAGCTTCTGATGCAAATTTGACTGCAATTGGTGGATATCTCTTTGGACACTTTTTAAAAAAAATATTTTGATTTTTGGTTTTAGGATTATTTTTATTTAACAGATTTAGTATTTATAGTAATTTTAACACAAAGATTGGTGATGTATGCTTGTTTTTTACTAATTTTGGCTTGATGTTAGAAACTGCTCTTGGGTAAGTAAAGTTTAGGAGATTTTTTCGGTTTTACTTTTTGTTTCTGTATTCTACAGTAAAATGTATGTATTATTTTTTTACATCATGGAGAGGAAAGTGAGCTTGGCTAAATTGGATCACTTGCTATTTAAACAAGTTCAAACATTTTCAAACTGTGCTTGCACTGGTGATGAGGGTAAGATTCACTCATAAAACAAACCTTTGGTACTTGAATCCTATTTTTTTTGTTTCTGCATGGAAGTAATTGCCTTCCCTTCTCTATAAAACTTGTTCAGGATAAATATTTGGGTTATTAAACCCAAATCTTTTTGGGAGTGAAGATTTGTTGTTGTTGTTAATGGGATTTATTTTTTATATTGTCTTGACACACAAACAAGGATTTTTCAGCAGAGTAGACTGAATGCAGTGGCTTACTTTTATTTAAGAATTTTTTATCCAAATATGATATCAAATGCAGTTTTGACGGCTGTATTCCTAGATGTATTTAAAACATTTTAGTAACTTAAATTTAAAAATGAAAAATAGTTTTCGAACTTTTTTAAGGTGCAGTCTTTTACTGAAACAGGGTGCAACTTGGTTTTGGCTGATGACCTCTGCAGAAGAAGTTAAGATGACATTGTCTTGAAACGTAAATTATTTGATCAGTTGTTTCTGGTAGAATTAAGATTTTGCTTGTTTATCATTCAGAATTAATAGGAAGCACTGGTTAGTACATGTGCTGTGGAAAAATGAAGAGTTCTCATTCTGTTGCTTACTCCACAGCTGTGAATGAAGGCAGCCCAGTCACCTGCGTTTTGCTGGTTTGGTTATCTGTTTTAAGGTTTATTAGAATGTTTGCAACAACCTGATGTGTATTTTTAGAAGTTAACTACAGCTGTGTAAATTTAATATATTGAACAATGATCCTGATAGTAAAATCTTGCTATTTAGTCTTTGGTTTGAAAAACAGAATATGGTCAAATACCGAAGAGATGAGTTTTGTTTAAGGAAACACCACTGTTTATTGAAATACCCTATGAAATTGGATTTCTGGCTGAAAAATAAAAAAGGGTAGCATAAACACCTATTGTTGTGAAGTCTTTTGCTGTGTAGGAGAAAGATGACATTTAAAAAAATACAACTTTCTACCTTACTTTGTTTCAGGAAATGAGCCATGGAATTATGAATATTTTGTGTATGTTTATAATGTCATCCTGTGCTGTAATTGTATAAATAGACTAGTAGAGGTTGATGAATATCTAGCTAAGTTTTAGGCTTCCCCCCCCAGTTTATTACAAGAACAGTGAGAACTCACTTTCAAAGGTCAGTATTGTTCATATCCAGTTTCATTGCAGTAGTCTGAAGAACCATGTCATCTTTGATTTTAAGCTTAATTTAATCAAAGACATTATCAGCAGCAAAAAAAAATTGTTAGTACTTCATCTGTTTGGTGATTTGCACATGAAGGAACTTACATGTGGTAATATTGTTTGCTTAACTCATACACACTTGCAATTCTCATAGTATATCCTCATTCAAGAACCCAATGTTTTGCAAGTTTGATTTGTAACGTTCTTTATCAGAAATCTTACATCCACAAGAATTTCCTGTTTTTACCTCTGAATTAAGCAAAATCTCAGCCAAATGATGAAAGCTTTTGATACTGTTTTATTTTTGCTGCTTATAATGTCTTTGATTAAATTAAGCTATTAAAATCAAAGATGACATGGTTCTTCATCATGGTAGATGACTACTACAGTGAAATTGGATATGAACAATACTGACCTTTGAAAGTGTAATAAATTGGGGGGGGCGGAAAGCCTCAAAAATGTTTCCTTGTTGTCTTTAGATATCTTTCAGAGGATTAAAGTAGCGAAGGTAGAAATCACATAGGGTAGTAACACAAATCTGCCATTTAACAGACCATTAATACCAAAGCAGATCTGGAATCAAGTACAAATATGTAAGCTGGGATACTGGGGTAGATCTTAAATTTAGGCACACTGCTGGTAGTTTTTAAAAAAATACACCAAAAAAGGATTAGTATGAAATCTATTCTTTACTTCAGTGGTTTTTTCATTTCCAGTGTAAACTTGCAACTGCTTCTGTACTGTTGTGTTATGGTTTGTATTTACAGCTGTATACAATACCTAACTGGCCTCAATGTTTCCTTTATCTAACCATTGTATTCTGACTTTTACTCTGCTCTCTTGGGTGATGATATCTCTTGCTGACAATGTTTACTGTAGCAAGGATTGTTAATTGCAGACTAGGACTAGTGGACAATATTGCAAAATAAGTAACAGAGAAGCTTTTAGAATTTTGTATAACTACTCTATTGGATGTGTTTTTTCTGCTGGGAAGAATAGGAACAGAGGTTATTTTTAAACTCAAAATGTAGATGTTGCTGTCTGGACATGGAGAAAGGTTCTTAGTCATTCAAGGCTAGGAACATAAATAATTTCATTATTTTGTGGGCAAATAAGAGAACAAGTATAACTTTTAAGAATTACAAGAGAGGAGCAGAAAGGCTATAAGCTGAAAAAAAATATTCAAAAGTCTACAGTATCTGCAGAAATACCAGTTGATGAGTAAAGTTAGGTGGTGTCAGGTTATATAATTTGCTTCTCAAGAAATGAAAAAGCGTATCCAGAACACCAAACTGTGATCTGAAAAAAAGTGGGTTTCAAAGTATGTTTTGATTTGGTACAACAGGATTCATTAAAAAAAAAAAAAGGAATGCTAAGTTCAATACTAAGTTAATGTCAAGTTTTATGGATCAAATGAATGTTTGCAGTAGTAGGAAGGGAAATACTGCCTATAGTATGGACTATGTAAAGAATTGTTAATGAAAAACATGTTTCTTTTTCGGTGATGCCAAAGAATCTGAAACAGAAATTATCCAACATAATCAAATTTTGACGTTCTGGATGTTTGAGAAGGGTAGTCTAGTTGAATTTAGTTATTACTATTGAACTTCCCTTTAAAGAGAAATGTGCGCTAAAAAGAAACAATGGAAAAATTATCTTCAGTGAGAATATAAACCAAAAAATAGAAAAAATTCTTCAAGAGGAAGACTAATGTTAAAGTGGAGCTACATTACAGAAATTAACTAAGTTGTTAAACTTGTAAGAAAAATGCAGATCTAAAATTGAAAAATGTAGATTATTAAAATGCTGATAACTAAAGGCAATGTAAAGCTTGGCAGCATTCAGTAAAAGTGCACATTTCTTTGCATGTTGTCTGATCATTTGACAAATACAGTTTATTGATGATTCTGGAGACTTTGTGTGAGTAGTTTTCAGTGATTTGATCTGTTAATTAGGACATCAGTTTCATGATGAGTGATTATAGCAAACACTAAGAGTGGCAAAAATGTGTCTGATAGATGGATCGTCAGAAGAACACACTTAATGATGGCTGGATTACTATTTTTTTTTCTGTATCACACCACATTTTGTAGCCAGATTTTAATTCCAACTTTCCAAGTCCTTGAGAACCTTTAGATGATGGATTTTTTTACCCCGGGGATTTTGCTAGTGAAATATTTTTTCCTCTTTATTCTGTCATAAAAGCACTCGGGGAAGATCAAGCTGTATCTTTAGGTCTATAGTATGAACTTCCTTTTTTGGAAGGAGCAAGGGTGATTTCAGCAGTACAGTTTGTCTGCAGTACACCTTGTAAAAGCTAGATATTGTTAAATATATGATACTTAAGCATAGAAATCTTTCTGTGAGCTTCTTTTGTGGGTGTTTTCTTCTGACTCTTAACTGTGAGTGCAGCTTGGGAGAGTGCAGGCTTGTTATGGGATGCTGATAACTGACCTACAAAGCCTCACAGGTTCATTAAAAAAAAGTCTCTTGTGTCTTGGGAATTGTCAAGCAATTCTTTGGCCTTTTTTCCTTGCATCACAGTGATGACTTCCATCAATTAACAACCACTTTACTTTCCTCTTTTGTAATGCAAGGATTATTGTTGATGATGCTACTCCCTCAGAAGTGGCCTCAGGTTGCTGTATTTGGCTGCTTCTGGAGGGCAGTAGTTAAGATGCAGTGCAGCTGCTCCAGTAGTGTAAGTGCAAAATGTAATCTTAAGCATATTTGTAGGATGACTCAAGTGAGATGAGGTTACCCTAATGTTTCAATACCCAGTCTGTCTTACATCCTCCTTAACTTCTAGCTTTAGTAGTTTGGTGGTAGAGAATGACATCAAGGCCAACTTACAGAGAAACTATCTGGGCCACATAGAAGAGCTGAGAAAAGACAATCAGTCTGTTGGGAAAAATCCAGAATCAGCTGACTTGCTGGGGAAGGTAAAGATACTAACTGACCATATTCCATCCATTTTTAGGATATAGTTGTCTAAATTTGCATATGCTTGATCTTACCTATCAAATAATTGATCTGGACTTAAAAGGTGGGAAGGACAAAGACAGAGAGCTTTGATAGTACTTTTATTTCTGTGAAGAGTGGGAGGGCAGAAAGAATTCACCAGAGTATATCAGGGGAAGGCCTGGAGAAATGGAAAACCTCAAAGGAGCAGTGCTGCAAGAATAGAAAGAGTGAGATAGTGTATGGTTTCAGTGTCAAAACAAGCAAAGACATGGAAGGAGGAGGTGGTGTGCTGGTCTCATCTCTCTAGAAATCAATTGTCTCTAATTTTGGATGATTAAGGAGGTTACATCACCATGTAATACTAGAAAAATGCTGTGATGAAAGCTGGGCTGCAGTGGAGGTGGAAAGGAGGAGTTTGAGGCTGTGTGTATACACTTACATATTCCTAAGCTTAGATGAAGTTTAGAAGATAGTTCAGAGGGAAAAAATAATCTTTATGCCATTCAAATATAGTTTGAAATAAAATTCTGTGGTATTTCTGTGATATCTGAAGCTTAGATGGTGACAATCGTGAATGGTGCAATTTCATGGTTTTTTGACAAAGCCAAGTGTAAGAAGCTGCCTGAGCAAGAAGAAAACTTGTTACGTTTCTTTATTACTATTTTCAGATAATAATAAAAAAAGCTTCAAGCTTTCTGTATTCCAGTGTAAATACCAACTATGATTGATAATGTTTGGTAGGATTATTACCCCATTTCATTTTGCTAGACTCTTGCCTGCTGAACCTCCTGATGATGACCTGTTCTTTTGGTTATGGTGAAGGAGACACAAGTGCTAAAATACATAAGAAGTTTGAGAACAGCATTAACAGCTTGAACTCTATGAAAAATGGAGTAAGCCATGATTCCCTATGGTGCTTTACATTAACCTATTTTTCAGAAACTCAAAAAATGTTGACGTGTTAGGTGCTGAGATGCTTTTAGAAGTCTATTTCAGGCCAGAAATACTGTAATGTAGAGCTTCACAGTGTGAACTACAATCTGCAAATGGATAAAAGCACAGAAGGAGAGATAATGTTGTAGTGCCCTGGAATATTGAGTGGCAGAGAATAAACATTTTAAGCTGCATGAGATAGTGGGGAGAAGAATGCAGTAAATCTAAATTTAATTTTTTTCTGCCTTAGCTCAATGACTTAATGTGTTGGGTTTGTTTTCATTGGGGCAAACATCTTCTGATTTTTATGAAGGAAAATTGAAAGATACCCAAAACAGCTACGGCTCCAAGCAACTGACTGTATGCAAGATTTCTATCTATCCGTCTATATTAATGTTTTCTCTAGAATTTAATTCTCTTTAATTTTTGTCAACATTTCAGTGTTCAGCTGATATTATCAAAACTAATTCTGAAATAATGAGGTAATTGGAAAAAAACCCCAGTATTGGAGGAAGAAATGCAATGAGGGGTATCAGTTAAAATGGTATATAAACTTTCATGTAAATGGTAGTAGTCCTCTTGATTTAATAGTTTTGAAGTAGAACTGCAAACACAGCAAAAAAAATCATTCTTCCCTCTAGGGAGCAGATATGGGACAAGATGATGTGTAGAGACTGTTCCAATCTGTAAATTCTGTGAGATGCAGTCATGTTTCAGAGGTGATCAAGTGTTTCAGGAAAACTAATCTTTATATTTCAGGAGGGTTTTTAGAAGGCTGGATTACCCAGTTCTCCTAGAATCAGAATAATTTAGGTTGGAAAAGACCTCGATCGTTGAGGTCCAGCTGCAAACCTAATACTGACAAGTCCACCATGGACGTGCCACATCTACGTGTCTTTTAAATACCACCAGAGATGGTGACTCAGCCACTTCCCTGGGCAGCCTGTTCTAATGCTTGATAACTCAGTGAAGAATTTTTTCCAAATACCCAGTCTAAGCCTTTCCTGCTCCATAGCCTTCCTGGGCACTAAGGTCAGAGTGATAGGTGTGTAGTTTCCCAGATCCTCCTTCCAGTCCCTCTTGTAGATTAGCATAACATTTGCCAATCTCCAGTCAACTGGGGCCTCCCCCTGTAGCCAGGACTGCTGATAAATGATTAAAAGTGGCTTGATTACTTCTGACAGCTCCCTTAGTATCCGTGGGTGGATCCCATCCAGCCCCACAGACTTGTGTGAGTGAAGTGGTGTAACAAGCTGCTAACCATTTCCCCTTGGATTACCGACACTTTATTCTGCTCCGTCTCTCATTCAACTCAAGGGGCTCGGTACCCAGAGGGCAACTGGTCCTACTACTAAAGACTGAGGCAAAGAAGGCATTAAGTACATCAGCCTTTCCCTCATCCTTCATCACTAAGTTTTCCCCTGGACCCAATGTATGGAGCTTCTCCTTAGTCCTCATTTTGTTGCATGTTTCTTTTTATGGCAGTAGCCAGATTAAGTTTTACTTGGGCTTTGGCCCTTCTAGTTTTCTGCCTGCATAACCTCACAACATCTTTGTAGTCCCTCTGAGTTGCCTACCCCTTTTTCCAAAGGTCATAAACTCTCCTTTTTTTATTCCTGAGTTCCAGCCTAAGCTCTCTGTTCAGCCAGGCCAGTCCTTTTCCTTGCCTGCTCATTTATTGGTAAATAGAGATGGCCTGCCTCTTCACCTTCAAGGTTTCCTTCTTGAAGAATGAAATTATCAGCTAGATCAGTTTCCACACACTTGCATCTCAAGGTAGTCTGATGATACCTGGGGTGTTTCAGCAGCCATAAGCGTGAACTGAAAATAGCCCTCTTTAAAACATCTTCAAAGGCTAAATGGCCAGCTGTGAAGAGAAAGGAGCATAATCAGTGAGGAAATTTTATGGTGAGTTATGAGGTTTGTAACAGCTGCTCAGAAGTGTGAATTTTAGGATGTGTTATCATGGAAGGTAGCTTTGCAGAACTGAATATTCAAAATTGTAATGACATGAAAAAAACTAAAGCCAAAGGCCTGAATTTATTCTTTCTTAAACTGTTGGGGAAAGTCTTATGCATGACAAAAAATTCTTTGTAACAGAGGGATTAAAAAACAGGTTACCAAAACAAAGAAGAATGATTTGTTTATAAATAATTGAAAATAGAGAGTACTTAAGAGGCTCTTCAATTTAGAAATTGAAGAAAAAACTGTGTGGAAGCTCAGCATAAGGAAATTTGATTGAAATTTCAACCCCTCCTCTAATCACTGAATCAATCAATTGGTTGCAAACTCAGGTTATTAAGGGAGTTAATATTCAGATTCATCCATTTGCAGATAGGGGTGTAATTCCTCTGAGGAAGTATGTTCCAGACACACAGAAGTTACTCTGCTGAGAGCAGAGGTATATGGGTGGCTGCTCTTCATAGCTGAGGTGGTACCAGGCTATGTTGTCTTGCGGTGTCCCTTTGACTTCTTGATGAGGAATGTATTTAAGAAGTGTGCAAATCAAGCAGCGGCTGTTAAACACAACTAGATGGTGCAGAAATATCTGTCTACAGCCAGCACACATGAAGTGTAAGTCTGTATTACACATTGGCTTCTGACTGTTTGTTGTCTAAGTCATCTCCAGCATTCTCTTGGTATCAGAGGACAGAGGAGCCAGCTTGATTTGAAGGAAACCTATGCAAGTGTGAACCACATGTAAGTGCAATAGGTATAATCTGCCCAGCATTCACCCAAGGGACATAAGCACACATGTCAGTGTGGTCTGTTGGTACAGCGTGGCTTCTCTGAAGGGAAAGTCTCTCTGACTAAAGTGTGGATGCTCCCTGAGTGGGTCAGAAAGGATACTGATAGAGGTTTCTAGTGGGTTTTCAGAAAGCATTTGGTGAGTCTGTGCCCCTGAGGCTATTAAAGCACATGAGCTGCCACAGGGTTGGAGGAGAAGTGGTTGATGCATGGAGGCAGAAGTGGACCTTGGATACTTAGAAGGGCTTTGGAAACTAGTTGGGTTTTGGTGGCTGCCCTCAGAACAAAATGCAGAACAGAAATTTTCTGTCTTTGTGGTGGAATGTGAAAGGAAGCCAATTTGTTCATAGGTGTTTCTCAAACTGAAAGTAAACTTGGGTGTAAGATGACTTTAACTAGTCAGTGTCCCAACGATGCTATATTTTGGCAGTTCTCACATCCTGAGAAATCTGGCTTTCACCCTTATGGGTGTTAGTAATAATGTAACAATTCATGAAAAAGAGAAAATTAATAATGTCAGGTGCAATCTCCTTTGGAGGTTATGCTGGAAAGTGACAAATAAAACTCTTTACGCTGTACCTTTTGTCTAATGTCAGACTAAACAACTCAAATTATTTTCAACATTCTGAGGTTTTATTTGCACTTACTGCCTTGAATTCTGATAATGGATGAAGATCCAGAAAATATTCTTGAGCAATTAATAATTGTTATTGCACATATTGGAGGAACCACCTTAATTCAAGCAGTCTTGTTGAAAGTAGATCTGTGATTTAAAATGTTTATAATGTTCTTGATTGTCTTTAAAGATAGGTCTGCAGCTTGAACTTCGGGTTGGTGAAACTTTTTTAGTGGAAATTAAATTTCTGTATTCTTTTCTTTCTTCTCTTCCCAATTATATTGTTTCTCTTGTGCACTGTAATTCATCTTGTTCTGTTACCAGTCCAAAAGTAATGATGATTGGAAACTTGAGCTAAATTGGGCCACTCTCAGCTGTACTTAATTAGAAATAAGTACTTTTTTTTTTGGTAGCTATCCATGAATGGTGTATGTGACTTGGCTGTTAAGTGTAAACATAGGCTTTTTTACATATCTGATTAAAAGCAAAGTCTATGGTTAGGTTTTGGAAGTTAATATTGTGGGATCTTTTTGGATTGTCTTAACATGTAAAGAATAAGCAAAACTAGAAATCAGTTGGATGATCATAAAAAGGAAAAGGCTTTTATAAAGATGTGAGAAATGACCAAAGTCTTGTATTACAGTGCTATTTCTCTTTTAGAGTCTAGAAAGTGCAATTTTAAGAACAGATTTTCCATTTCCCAGTTCTCAGACTGAAAGATTTTAGGCTGCGAGAGTCCACTATATTGTCCAGTCTGATCTTAAGATGTAATCCAGTAATACCTGTATGAGATACATACATTCTGATTGAAATGTATGTTCAGCTGAATGACTTTTTTAGCCTTTGTGCCCTTGTGCCTTCATATTTAACTTCACTGTGACTAGGTACACTAAAGCATAGATTTTGAAGTGGGTTTTTTCTCTTTTTTTCTTTTTTTTGTTTGTTTGTGTTTTTTGTTTGTTTTTTTTTTTTTAATGGAAACCTCTTTTATTATTGATTTAAGCTGGAATTTTATTTTTATAATAAAAATTTTTAAACTCAAAGTTACCAGGACTTCTCTAGACAGCAGTGCAGAGTGTTAGGGTTTAGATTTTCCTGAACAAGATATTGGGCTGCATTAAAGGTTTCCTATCTTTTTCAAGTCTGCAGCCACAGACTAAGAAGGGACTGCACATCATCCAGTTTACTTATATCATTTTATTTGAATCATTATGCTCACATTTATGTAGAGCAGGATGTAGCCAAGAGTTTGCTACATAAAAGTGCAGTCTGCATACTAAATGGCTAGAAGCACACTTCCGTATCACACTTCCCCATCTGTGCTGTTAAATTTTAATGAAATACCTATAAATGAAAGTCAGCACCTGATTTGCTGACTCATAATTAAAAAGGGGAGGTTTTTAACACACGTTTGCTTAAAAAAATTTGTTAGAACACAAAAGTTGTGGGGCTCTATGCTACAAAACCCATGAAAATTTAGAGTTTTGCTGTTTATTTTGGCTTAGTATGTCTCATGGACTAAAATTTTAACTCACTGCCCCTTCCGTTATGTTCCCACCACTCACTTTGTGTTATCTGTCACACTATTCAATCACTTATGAGCTGTTTCATCTTGTTAGAATGACACCAAATAGATCCAGATATAAAAATAGCATATTTTCTCCTCTTTCAGCAACTTAAATCAGCTAACAGTAGAGTTCAACGGAGCCAGGGTAGTGGAAAAAAACAAAGGTTACTGGGAGCTGGGAAGGAGAGGCGTGTGTGCACAGGCACATATTTTTAGAGTGAAAGGCTGGAAGTTACAACTAGAACAGATTTAATGAAATGGGGAGGGAGAGTAACAAGTGGGAGAAGAACAAAATATACAAACGTATATATATGTGTGTGTATATACATGTATATATACACACATATATATATACAACCCGATTCTGATGATTACTGATAAAAGTTCCCGAAAGTCCCTCACAGCAAAGCCGATGCAGGAAAAAGGGTCCAAAGCTCTTCCCAGCACCTGATGGACTCGGATTCTGCAGGGCATGTGGTGAGCTGATGACAAAGGCAGGGTTCTTCCTCTCTTTGGGACATCTCTGTGTGGCAACGAGAAGGAGAGCAGGAAATAAGGGGAGAAACTTCCTGATTTCCTGGCTTTTATAGAGATTGGCAGGAAGTGGGAGGGAATACAGGTCCCTCAGTTTTCTCCACCCTGAGCCCCTTTTCACAAAGGGTCCTAAACTCCACCCCCCTCTCTGGGTCCTTGCAGCAAAACCATAAAATTTGCCTGTCCCCTCAAACCATAACAGGAAGTTATGCTGAATTTTAGAAGAGCATATTTGACTCTTCCGTATTTTTCTGTGACAGTAAATTTTACTCCTGCTGACAACAGAATTGCTTTAAAAAAACAGCTGGAAAATGTTGGGCTCTGCCATCTTGCATCTAATTATAATTCACAGTATGAATTTGTCAGAATGCAAGGCAAAAAAATTGTACCATTTGCAAAAAGAGAATAAAACATAACCGTTTCATAGATTTTTACACTAGCAGCTGTGGAAAGAATAAAGTAAATCATCTATTCATAGCAGAAAAATAAGAGAGGACTACAATCAATGTAATGAGTTTGTTTTTAATTTCTTTTATTTGCCATCTGGTTATTATTAATTTTAAAGCATACTTGCAAGTCTTCTGTTTAAAATTGGTACATCTACCTCTAATACTTTTCATAAAGATTGTGCTCACTGAGGACAATTCTCTGAAAATGCAACAAAATATTTTTTACTGGAAAACTGGTAGAAATATGCTATTTGATATGATTTTACTGCTAAACTAGCATTTTTTTATGTCATTTGATGAAAATAAATTGGGAGGGAACTTGAAAAAGCCTACTGTTTTCAGTGCTATCTTAGCAACCAACCTACTTGGTTTCAGAGGATGCTGCTTATATGTTCTACTTATATGAAAATTAAATGTCACAAGTGCCTCTTCAAGTAATCAGTGAAATAATTTCTTTATTTTCAGTCATTTTCCCCATATCCTATGAAAAACAAAGGTCTTCAAAACTAAGCACCAGTATTTTAAATGTATGTGAATTCAGCTATTACTCCTGAATGTGAATGATCTTTTATTAATGATATGAATACCTGCTGCTCCTACTGAAACCAGCAGGTTCAAATAGAAAGCATAGGTGCAAATTAACTGATTTTAGGCATTCAGGTGTGAAAACTGTCATTGACTTATGCAGAAAATCTGCTTCTTTCACAGCAGAGTTGGAGTCCTTAGTCCTCTTTATGTTTTGGAATCATAAAAATGACCCCAAACCCACTCACTAGACGTATATTTTCTCTTACTTTTAGGCATTGTAGTTGATGTTTATAAAATAAAGGACATGTTTCTGAAGAGGAATTAAAGACAATAAAAAATATTTGAAACATCTGAACCAAAGTGGTTATTGCCTTTAGCCATTCTCCAAACTATTTGTGAGCTGAGTCTGGATTTACCAGTTTTGAATGAAAATATTGCTGAAAGTGATCTCTAATAAAAATGAAGGAAGGAGTGCTCCATTTTCACCCTACATGTCACCTGAGGGCAAAAACCTTGTAGTTTACGTAATACAACCCGGGGATAATTCTACCAGAAGGTGAAAGGTGCAGTGCTTACCCAGAGAGGTGTCCCTGTCTGGGAGGGAGGAAGAGAACACAGCCCGTTGACTGGTCCCTCCTTCTTTAGGTTCTTCACTCCTGAGGTTCTTCTCTACCTAATTAATGATCTTTTTCTCTATCTTTTATTCCCTAAACTACAAGGTTTGTGCCCTCAGGTGACATGTAGTGTGATTTGGGTAGAGAGATGAGTCCTATAGTCATACATGTGTAGCATGTTCTCTATAATCTTCATTAGCATATACAGGGGTGTCAACTTTAATATGCATTTCACAGGTAATGAGGAAAAGGTCACTCTTTGGGCAACATAGCCCCCTGAACAAAGAACTGTTATCAATTAGCAAAGTTTTCTTGTTATCTTGTTAACCAGAGCAAGAGTCCTTGCCTCCACAAAACCTCCTGCTGAGAGGCATCCTGTGCTAAATGAGCTGGCTTGTTGCCTCCCCAGGTTGCACAAGATTTAGAGCAACATCATCCTTTAAGGGTTCTTTGTGTAAAGGGCCATCCTGGTTTTCCTCAAATTTCACATTATCCACTCCATGACTATAGTCACTTGAATCAAAATCCAAATCATACTTGCATACAATAAATTTTGAGGCTATCCCCTACGTTAGACTTCTCTTCCTTCACTCCAGGACTGCCTTCAATTCTGTCCAGCCAGAAATCATACACACTTGACGAGTGAACACCTGTTTCAACATAAATTTGCTACAAGCCAATATAATGCAAAAGAGAATTAATTACAGTGACTACAATAATCACAGATTGCAATAAAGAAGCAAGCCATACTGATAGTAAGAATCCCCATCTGTGTAACAGCTGATTCAACCAGGTTGTTTCCATCCCTTGTCTCAATTCATGGCTGACCTTTGCCACACATTCTATGTGATCTAGTTGTTCATCCAGATCTCTAGTCACATTTGGTATATGAACACAAGTGTAATTTATCAAATCCAAACATCCAAATGCTCCATTTTCAAGTAGCAATAACAGATCTAATGCTGGTGTAAGGACTTAAAGAATGAATTGTCTCAAACGCTGTCAGAGAAGGAAGTCCCCATAAGATAAGCCACCACAAAAGGAACTTAAGTACAGATGGCAAACAGAAAGGTGCATTTCCAGGACTAAACGAAGGAGGTTTGGAGTTAGCACATTGGACAAAAAAATTCTGCTGTGCAGACTGTGGAACTTGTGCAGATGGCAACAGCAGGAAGCCAAATCTGGTGAAGCAGATCTGGGTAACCTACCTGGACAAAATTCCCACCTGTCAACTATGAGAATGGAAGCACACATGCCAGCCCAAGCTGGGAATGGCACCTATGCCCAGTGGATACCCAGGACTTGGACTGTATAAAAGTAGTACCTCCAGAAGAACACTCTGGGGACCCCCACCACTGAGCAGACCAGAATGACAAAGGACCAGCAGGACGCTGCAGGGATCCACGTGGTGGTGATACCTTTTGCTTAACCTCTATCTCTCTCTCACTCTTTCCCTGTTTCCCTGTCTCTCTCTCTATCACACACATTTACTGTTAAAATAAAATCCATACTACTGACTTTGGCATATGGTCTTGTTCGTACCTTAATTCAGGCAGAGACATCTCCTAATAAGCAGATCCTAACACCTGGTCTATTTTACAGTGTCATTTTCAATGTTACCTGCAGCTCTTAATTTAATTTTTCCAGTCCAACCTGCATTACATTAGCAAATGTTTTGATTTGCCCTGTAAGGTTGTACAACATCATGAGATTCTGAATAGCCATTACCCCAGGTGTAAAGATGGCCTCCAAAGTCCATCCAACTACAGTCCCAGTAGCTGGATGCTGCCAAGGGTCTTCTGGTTTCCATTTAATTGAAAAATTTGTTTAGTCCAGGCCACTTTCATAAAAAGGACGAGCCTTATTATTATTCAATTATGACCTTTAAATTAGCTCCCCTATTAGCTGAGAATATCTGCTAATATAAAAGACATCAGCTGCCACGTTCTGCTTTGTGGTCAATGTCTGAGGACCTACAGTACAGCCAGTCTAATGTCTTTTGGCTGTTAATGTATGTGTCATGTGGCGGCAGACTGGATGACATGACCTGTTGGAGTGAGTCCGAAGGAGGACCACAAAGATGATCAGTGGGAAATGGTTTTAAGCTGAAAGAGGATCCTTTCCTGTGAGGGTGGTGAGAACTGGAATAGGTTTCCCAGAGAAGTTGCAGCTGACTGCTCCCTGGAAGTATTCAAGGCCAGGTTGGATGGTGCTTTGAGCAGCCTGGTCTAGTGGGAGGTGTCCCTGCCCATGGCAGGGTGTTTGGGCCTAGATGATCTTTAAGGTCCCTTCCAACCCAAACCATTCTATGATTCTGTGATTTCTATGTTTCCAAGAGCCATCAAATGTATGATGACAAGAACTTGTGTTTAACCTTCAGTAAGGTTCTACCTATGGTGGTCTTTAATGGGAGTTGTCCTCTCTTCCTCACAATGTTTTTCTATAACAGCAGTTTTTCTGTTTTAAAAATTGTGCTGGTGCCCCTTGGAGTCCCTTAACTCTACTCTAAATATTAGATTGAGATATCAGCAAATTTCCTCTTCTGTAAATCAAGAAGAGCTGAGTTTTTGATTTACAGAACTGAAATGTAGATATAATTTCAGAAAAAAATCCTCAATTGCTCAGGGCTCTCAGCTTGGCTCTCAACAGTTCATGGAGTTCTTAAGTAAATATCTTTCCTTCTTGCTACATGTCTATCCGCCTTCTTGATATTTGTGGAGTGGTTTTTTTTTGGTTTGTTTGGTTTTGGTTTTTTTGTTGTTGTTATTGTTATTAAGAACAATGAGGATTCTGGATTAAAGTAGCATTCATCTCTATTGAACTCTTAGAATTAAAATGCAAATGAATGAAAAGATATCTCTTCCTTGGGAGTTGATTTGTTCTCTTTCTCATAATGCTTTCCTTTTCTACTAAGTTCCGTGGCATTTTAGAGTTATTTGCCTGTTATTCTTTCTGTTAGAGTGGGGACACCTGCCATTAAGTAATAAAGTATTGTCTATTTAGGTGTACCAATTCTGTACATTGTTTCACTGCAGAATTTATCCTAAATCATGTTGTAACAAACATAGGGTTAAATACTGACATTTGTAGAGAATTTTTAATTTCTGTAGCTGAGAACTCATTTGCAGATGTGGCCATCCTAGAGAACTGAGGACAGCAGTTGTGATTTTAATTTGAAAATATTCTCCATAATACTTAAAAAAATATTACTCAACACAGAGTGTTTACTAAAATACTTGTATTCTCCCTCTATTTTTCTTCCAGGTGACTTTGTGCAGAGCTTTCAAAGTCTGAGTGTGTTTTAGGGAATGTGCGTTTTTCAAAAGCCCACCACACCTAGGAAGGATTGTGTTTCTTATGGATGGATGTGGCATCATCCATCTTGCTATCTGATTCTGAGGAACTGAATTCTTGGGCAGGTCCCCTGACCTTGCTTCTCTTTACAGCAAAGCTGGCTTCCAACAGAATATGGATCACTCTCCTACCTCTCTTGAACACCTCCTCTGCAGTATCACCCCATACAATGATGTCATCAATGCACTGCAGATGTTCTGGAGCTCCACCTTTCTCCAGTGCAGTTTGGATCAGTCCATGGCATATAGTTGAGCTGTGCTTCCACCATTGAGGCAGTTGGTTCCAGATGTACTGGA